>NCQV01066966.1:17935-30418 GCA_002740545.1 Lophocereus schottii
TATTATTATTATTATTATTATTGAATGTTCTTTATTTCAGAAGGTTATTATTTTGTTGTGTGGTGGTTGTTACATTGTACCATGGGTAGAAATAAAAATTAGTTTGATGTTTGTGTTGTGGGTAGAAATAAAAAATGTGCAACTTTCATATTGGGTTGTCCATGCAAAAAGTTCATGACATAAAGTACGGAATGCAAGCTGAAGTAAAAATCAAAGTCGACAATTAGCATCCATTTGTAAAGAGAATAGTACACAACAAACACGTTTTTAATTTGCATCCATCGGAGCAGAACCTTCCACTTAAGCAAATTCCTAAATATTGTCAGCTATTTCATCCCATAGGTGCTTCATGCCATGCTTTCTTTGTGGTTCAAACATGCTTGTATCTGCTATGCCTTCAATATTTGGATCTATTGGTGACATAAACATCCCCTTTTGGTGGAGGCGAATCACGTTGTCAAGCGTGCATGATGCAAAAATCACTTTAATTTGGTCTTTTAATTTCATGGGAGGCATTTTGTGTTCCAAAATTTTCCAAGCTGCCTTTAACACCCCAAAAGTGTGCCCAATCATACTTCGTAAAGATGAATAATGATAGTTGAAATTCTCAATTCTACCTTCTGGTGATGGAACATCTGTGAACTCTGGCATGTGATATCATGCCCCCAGGCCCTTATATGGGGACATATAACCTAATGTGTTTGGATATGCTGAATCATCCAAACAATATTTCTCTAATCAAAAACCAAACGTTAGGCTTCCAATAACCTCAGTACTTCATCATACGTACATCCTTATATTAATAAGAATGTACCTAGAGGGTGGTGAGGGAAATGTTAGAATTGTAATAACCTCAATATTTGATTATACTTTTCATCATATATACATAACGACATACCTGGAGAGGGATGAGAAAATTTATATTGTTAGTTCTCAAGACTATGTCTCTGTACTGTAACGTCATGAACACTCCCTTCCCAACCAGCATTGATAAATGTAAAATCATGTCAAATGAGCATAAGCCTAAGATACTCCAGGTCTTTTTCCTTTATGGTTTTGATAAGATGTTCCATCCTTATCTAATACTATAGCTTGAATATGTGTTTCATCTAATACTCCAACACAACCCTAAAACTAAAACAAGTACTTGTGATAATTCTTTCAAAAGGTGTATATTAATAAAAATTGTACGACTATTTCATAATTTTCGCTTAATAACAAAATTATATACCCGAAAAAAGGAGCAATAGCCTCCATTATTCGAAATTTCGTAAGGCACTTCATCTACACTGTCATAAGACCTAATGACATCAACCAACAACTTCACTAGGACTTCCTAGGCTTTGAAAAAATATTTTCTAATTGTTGATATTGATGGTCGAAATCTTTCCGCTGTTTCTTGATAACTTGCTCCTTTTGATAAAATATACAAGCATATTCCAACTTGTTTCAGTCACCTCAATGAAATGACCGTTAGACATTAACTTCTTTTCATATATTATATGAACTAATTCTATAAATAAATCTCCAGGAAGTCTCAACTGCTCTCGATATAGGTTTGGGTGGCCGCTTATCATCCTAGGTATAAATTGTCCCCATCTTCACCTCCAACTCTCATTCTGAATTACAAAGCAATCTATACAACAGAGTTCGCAATCTATACAAAGCAATAACGCTAGCAGCCAACCATTCCCATCAATTCATTCTGAATTACAAAAAACAAGAATAAGAAACTTGAGCAACATACAAAGTTAAAAACCGATGAGAAATAGTCATTAGCTAATTAATATGTAATGGCCCCACCGTGCCTGTGTCGCTGTTCATCTCCATAATCTCTATTACAACTAATAAATCCAATGAATAGAGCATTACCGTCGTCCTGAAGAACAAGGCTCTATACGCCATGACTGGATAAATATGGGTCACTTATATACATCTTCAAACTTTATCCAATCATATACAGGTAATGACTAACTAACTCAAAGTTTACATTACCATAAACTTACATTGCTATCTACTGAGGTGCTTATCCAATGGTCTCCATATAATATGAATAGCCACCACTATGAACCCATCCAGATGTGCTTAGACCCCAGATTTCTTCAACTAGCATGGTAGAATAAAGCAACTCATGTGCATGCCTAAAACAAAATAAGAAAACATTTCGAATAGTGAGTCGAAGCTCAGTACATACATTACTGTATTGTAAAATAACCTTGCAACATGAATTTGGCCTGCTTTGTAATTCATTTTAAGCTAAAACAATGATTGATATAAATGTAAAACTATATTATTGATTATTATCTTGCAGTGAGCCCATTGTAACTATTACGATATATGGATAGGTGTACACCTGCCAAGCTGATCGGGTGACCTGACTTGAAGCCGCACGGGTAATTGAAGGGTGAATGCCCCATAGATGATAACTGATGAGGTCACTGATTAAATGATAAATCATTCTATAAACTAATTCATTGATGTATTTATCAAAACATGATAACTTTGATAAATACACTCTGATTTCTAAGGAAACAGGTCATGAACGTACCTGAGATCTTTAGAATGTAATCTGACTTACAAAACATGTTTTTCACTTGATAAATATGTTTTGACTTGATAAGACTTATGCGTAACAGAGAACGATAACCTAGGCTTCGACGCTGTTCATACAATTGTTGATATGTATAATCAGTAAATGAAATTCACTCATATACTTGAATAACTTTGGTAGAAACTGAGTAATCAATGCAGCTGTAATAGTTAGCAAATCATTAAATGATATATATAACTTAAGTATTTCGATATAACTTTAAAATTGAATAAATGAAAGTCATTAAATCTGATATAAAGTAAGTGAAAATAGAATAAGCCACAATAAGACCAAAACTAGAGAAGGTCATAATGGTTGTCAATGGAAGATTGATTTTTTGGTCTTTTCTAAAATAGGTGACTAATACGGGTTTTAAGGCCCATTAAAGCACAACTTGGTTCAAGATAACATGGAGTACACTGAATTGGCCCGATACTTGATAGTGTGAGGCTAAGAGAGGTATAACTTTGTTCAAGATGGCATAAATGACAATTGCTTAATCCGATAAACATGATTTCTGAATCATTACTCTCCCCACTTCATATTTCATTCATACGTCCATTAAACATAGTTTTTCACCCCAAAAGAGTCATTGAAAACCATAGAAGCTATTGAACTCACTAAACTTGGTATTTTCCTTTGTAAAGTCCATAACTCAAATATACTCCCACAATACAGACTTATCTTCTTTTCTCTCCATAATTGAGCTAAACGCCCCATTAAACCCCATAAACATTCCCCCTCCCCCTCCCTTAAATGACCTTGCTTGGCTGAAAACACACAAAATGAGCACATGATCAATCTCACTCAATCTTTATTATTGCTCTTTATGCAATTACTCAAAATTCTTCTAAAACTCACCAAACTCAAAATACACAATGAAAATTCATGAAATCTCATAGAAAATTTGAAAATAATATGAACAATCTATAGTATAATTTTTAGAATTTTCCACTGAGTATAAGTGGCACAGAAATTGGAATAACAGCCAATTTGCACCAAAGTAGGGCAGTTCACTTCAAAAATTCATAACTCATAAAATACATATCCAAAATTCAGGCCATTTTTTCACAAATTGTCAAATATCAGATAGCACCTACAGAACAAATTTCATAAATTTTGGACAAGGCAATTACTCCCAGTAATTCAGACAGTGGATGACTGTAGCAAAAATCTAAAAAATATCCATAATACATGTATAAACATAAAGCCCTAAGTTATGGCCATCTCAAGTAAGAATCCAAAACACAACAATCAGATATAAAAAGATCATTTAAGGCCTCATATACATAACCCATATCAAAATCACAACAAATGAAACAATCAAGCTTGGATTCAACTTCCATAATTCAACTCATTTGACCACACTTCCAATTCATCACCCACAACCTTAGACATCACTAAACTCAATAAAAATTGTATAATAACTATCACTTGGCTCATATAAACATAAGCCATAACTTAAACAATCAATAAAACTCAAAAAAAATTCCATAGGTTAAGGTTAGGGTTACCTCACTTGGATGTTTGAATGAAGGAGTTGGGGCTATACTTGAGCAGGAGGAGGATGCCGTGGCTGTGGGGGATTCCCGAGTAGTTGTTGGTGGCTGGGATGGCAGCCGGGGGCAGTGGAAGGGTGATGGTGATGGCGGCAAGCTAGGTAGGGGCTGCTGGCCTGCTTTCCTAGTCAGCTGCCATGGAGAAAGAGTAAGGGAGGGAAAGGTTTGCATGCAACGTTTTTTTTTTGTGAGTAATTGATAAACAATGGTCCTAAGGTCTTGGCTAAGATGTGGCTGAAATTTTGCTTGCCATAAAGTACCTTTTGCTAAGTATATTTAGGTGCAAATCATGATAGTTAGTGATAAATAAACACAAGTAACATGGGCCTTACAGGATTGGGCCTAAATCATGGGTTTTGGGCTTGATTTTGGGCCTGAAAATAAGTGAAGATTACGTTAGAGATTTTATAAGGCTCGGGATTAAGTTTTCCCAATGTTAACAAAAATAATTAATCGCTAAATCATGCTTACCAGGACCTACTATATTCACCCGTTTTAAATGATAAATAAAACTTGAATTGCAAAGTGGGTCCGAAAATAAAATATCTCCCAACTGGGACAATTAAATACAATAATTGAATGCGAAAAATTTAGATAACATAATGGAATTTGTTGAATAAATAAATTGGGTGCAATTGAATCATTAGGCATGATTTGGTTAAATGAACAACCTTGAATGATAAAAATAGTAAACATGAGTTAAATAAATAAACATTATTTAAACAAATAAATATGGGTTAGGGTCGGGCTATTATAGTCCACCTCTCTTAAAGAGTTTCGTCCTAGGAACTTATAATGCTTACCGAAGTATGCAATACTACTTTAAATACATATGGGTTGTTGGTTCTCATTGCTTCTCTTTGAAGAGGTATAATTTTCCCAATGCACTCCGACTAAAGGTATCTGCATATTGTATAACTACTTGATCCCTTGCTTCAGTAGTAGATCTGGGTACTTCTCACACACTAGCTTTAATGAACTCAATTACTTTGGTTCAAAATTGATATTCTCTTCGAAAGAAAAGAACCTTGTTACTAGTGAGGAGGTGCTCACTATTGGTTCATCATCTTATCCACTAATGAAACTATTGTATACCCTGATGAGTACTCTAATACTATTATGAGCTATAAAACACGTTATGTACGTGTTCGAGTTCAACAAGTAGGTGCAGTCAACAAGCTACAGGATTTAACCTTTCAATGAATGATAAGGCCCAACGTAACTAGTCCGTAATTGTCCTTGGATAGCCGGTCTCTTACTACCTTTGACTGGAAAAGTCTTTTGAAATACTTTATAACCCACCTGAGACTTTGGTTGTTTCTTTGTTTTGTCAGCTCAACTTTTTCGTTGACCATGTATCACCTCAACATGTATTTGAATCTTCCCTCTTAATACTTGCTTGGGTTAGCTCTGACCTTATACTCAATGTTTCTTTTAGCTCACTTCAATATGATTAGATAGTGCTTGAGAATATGCCCTTCTGTAAAAGTCCTCATCTAATATTCTTAATGCATCACATGATCTCCCCTCATCAGACAACTCAAAGATCTGCTCCTGGTCAATAATAGGCAATGAAATGACCTTGGTTAGGGATGAGAGTGATGGAATTGTTAGCACAGCAAATCATTGCATACAAAAAAAATGAACAATAAGACTAGAAAAGGCTAATAAAGGAGAGATTGTCAAGGGATGGTTAGAATAAAGATAACCATGAGTATATCCAGAATTCTAAAATATAATACCACATGAGTCATGGTTTATAAATATTGATTATAAAGGATCCAATACATAATTATCCAAGAAGAAAGATGGCCTAGTTACCTTCGACTTTAACTGATGATTTAAAAACAAGATGGCCAGCAAGTAAGTTCCAACGGGGTGACTTTCTAGATACCATTGATAGGATAAATGCAATCGAGAGAGTGGCCAAACAAAATATAATAAATAGAGAAATAGATTAGATAAACAAGGTAAAATGGATAAATAAATAGCTTGAGCAGGCAAGGTTTGATGAATAGATAAATGGATTGAATAGGCTACAGTGGGAACATGCCTTTGCTCATATGGAGTCAAGTCAAGTACGACAATAAGATTAAATAAGGATTACTGAAGTTTACTTATGAGGATATAAAATATAGGTGTGAGAATTACAAGTGTAATAAATATATTAACAGATTAGAGCGGTAAAATACAATAGATAGATCAATAGATTGGATGAGCAAAGTACCAATGGATAAGTAAATAGATTGAACAAGTTACATTAGAAACGTGCCTTTTCTCATATGAAACTAGTTCAAGTCCAGTAATAAGATTGAATAGAAAAGCTGGAGTCTACTTATGAGCATGTAAGATATATGTGTGGGAGTTGAAGTTCAAAATAAGGAGAGTAATAGGATATAACAGTTACCCACTCCAATGAGAGACAAATCACCTTATGAATTCCAAGCAAGTCATACGAGCATATCATTACGCATAAATGGAGTATAAGGTATATTTATGAACACACTCTCAACACTAAATGAATGAGATGTAGGTATTCAACAATGAATAAAAGAGATATACGATACATGTGTGAGTGCGCTCCCAGGAGAATGAATAAAAGATGATAACAGTCAATAGTATCGAAATATTGACAACTATTTAGAATTGAACAAAAAGAAATGTATTCCGGACTTAACAATGAGTTTGCAAGATCATGAGTGGTCATGCTTAGGGAAAAAAAAAAGGTACATGCCCTTTGAGGGCTTGGAATGGAGAGAGAAACTAAACAATACTAGATAGAAGCAGATCTTTAAGCAAAGCAAATAACCATTACAAGAAATACTATATGAAAAAACATTCTTGCAAAAGATAAGTGATACTTGACATGGTTTAGATGTCAGATGAGGCCCTTAAAGCAAATGGTCTAGACAAAGAACTACTATAGAGCAAGTGAGTATTATAAGCAACGAAATGATACACTAAACAATGCAAGGGCTAGGGCAAAGGTAAGTCAATGACTAGATGTAATAGGAGCATTACCAATATAAGGTCCTAGTGACAAAAACAGATGTTCCCTTTGCATGACAACTTGTCACACTACGTACAACCCATATAATATCGAGTAACATACCATAAGCTACTAAACTATCATCAACAGACATAACTGCTCATTATAATGTCCATTGCATATTGATTCAACCCAAAGATATATCTCCACAAGGCATTTTCCCTCTCTAGAGGGTACATGTACCTTAACAGTATAATAATGTCTTAGGAAGGTGTAAAAGGCATCCCCACAGTGGGTTTTAAACATGACTGTATTTGGCATCAAATATGCTAATGTTCCTCAGTAAAACCCTTAAATCTTGGGACAAAACAGACAGAGTTCTGCCTAACATAGAACAAATCCAGGCTTCAAGCCTTACAATAGATACCTGAAATGGAAAGAAACATTTCAATAGCTTAACGGCCACATACCGGAGTTCATAACTCAACGGTTTACACATTCTGAGTACACAATTGCAAGATTTGAACAAATGAGAGAAATCAACATATAATACAACTCCTAAATAAATGAAAACATACATCCATAAATGTTAACTTATAGCCAACAGCTGATTCAATTAGTCCAGCATAGCTCATAAAACACCTTATAGCTCACAATGACCCTTAAATCTTTAGCTCTGTTGAACTATGTTGAGGTCATAAGATAGGAGCCTTTACAAATAATAAGTGAATAAGAACAAGGAGTTAAAGTATGCAACAGTGAAATATGAACACAACAATAACTGAACTGTAAGTAGAGAGGATCAAATATTCTTGGGAGAACTACAAATTACACAGGCATGTACACTGGGGATCATTATAGGCTCCATTATATAATCAGCGATGTAAATGTTCATGATTGTTTGCGTTTAAGTTTCTTACAAGAAAAGTTACCCAAGTGTTGGGCTAAACTAGAACCTTATGTGATCCACTCGCTCTGTAACTCTACTGCCACGTCATGAGTTGAGCTAAACTGGTACCTTTCTGAACAAAGTAATCTAATCCCATATTCTCTCCAAATGGTCTCTATATCACTATCTCTTATGGAGAATGATATAGCGGAAGCTAGCAAGTAAACATAGTTAAGGATACAAGATTCAAGTAATAAAACATATGGCCTGCCATACTTCTGCGATTCTCTACATCACCCAATACTGGGTCATTGAATAACTCACAACTAAAGTACGTACTACATCTCCAAAAATTGCTTAAGGGTATGATGTGCATACTAGCAAAGTTCACGTAATAGGTGCACACATTGGTTGGGCTTCCATTGCTCTTAATATGGGAATAGTTCTACCACCCTAGTATCTCACTTACTTCCCACCTTGTTTCCTTGTAAAGTTGCTATAATCTCCACATTGGTTCCATGTAATCATTGATATGCTTGCTAAAACGTAATAACATTGAGTCTTCCAATCGTGTTAGCTTGGTAACCCATACCCAAGTGCTCATACGTATTCACTATGGTAAAGTCTAGTTCACTTAACTCCCTGTCCTGATGTGGCCCTCATCAAACCTTTCCTTTGTCCAGGGAAGGTGCACATAATCCAATACTAGAATAGTCAAACTAAGTACACAAGCGTTCATCTCTTGCACTGTATGATACCCCAGTGTCAAGTATGCTCATATATCTTAGGATGATTGGCCATAGATTATCATGATCTGGATAAACCTTATTAAAATGTGCCCATTAGGGCTAGGAACTCTATAACATTAATAAGGAACTCCAATGGCAAGTTTAGGTACTGATCACAACTGTCTATAGAGGTGTGGACCATAACTGTGGCTATGAAACTTGTAATAGAGGTCATACAAGTGGACTACCATGCTAGGATGTAGTAAAGAAACGTGGTTAGTCATAGTAATACGCAACATCTTGTGCACTGCAGAAGGATCTATTGACCATACAAATGTAAAAGATGATTATAAAAGGGGTAAACATCCATTTTCGTGGTCTCAAATCTGTAATCTTGCTATAATAGCTCTCACGAACCCATCTTATCAACCTCCCATCCCAACTCTTCATACTTCATAATCCCATTAAGATAAACTCATAACCCTGCTCTGATACCAAAACTGTAATTCCCCCACTGTACATATGTCACTGTTCATCTCTATAATCTTTGTTACAACTAACAAACCTAATGAACAGGGCGTTACTACTGTTCCGAAGGACAAGGCTCTATACACAATGACTGGATATAATATGGCTCACTTATATACATCTTGAAACTTCATCCACTCATATACAAGTAATGACTAACTAACTTAAAGTTTACATTACCATAAACTTAAATTGCTATCTACTGAAGGGCTTATCCAATGGTCCTCATATAATATTAACAGCCAGCACTATGAACCCATCCAGATGTCCTTAGACCCTCAATTTCTTCAACTAGCTTGGTAGAATAAAGCTGTGCGTGCCTAAAATAAAACATGAAAACATGTCGAATGGTGAGCCGAAGCTCAGTATATACATCACTGTATTGTAAAATGACCTCGAAACATTGGTTGAGCCTGCTTTGCAATTCATTTTAAGTTAAAAAAAGTGACTGAGATAAATGTAAAAATGCATTGCTGATTATTATCTGGTAGTGAGCCCCTTATAACTGTTACAATCTATGGATAAGTATACAATTGCTAAGCCAATCGGGTGACCTGGTCGGAAGCTACGAGGATAACTAGAGGGCAAGTCCCTATAAATGATAACTGGCGGGGTCACTAATTAAATGATAAATCACTGTATAAACTGATTCATTGATGTACTTATTAAAACGTGATAACTTTGATAAATACACTCTGATTTCTAAAGATACAGGCAGTGAACATACTTGGGATCTTTAGAATGTAATCTAACTTGTAAAACATGTTTTTAACTTGATAAATATATTGTAACTTGATCAAACTTATGCATAACAGGGAACGCTAACCTAGGCCTCGGCACTGTTTATACAATTGTAAATATGTATAGTCAGTAAATGATATATACTCGTATACTTGAATAACTTTGATAGAAACTAAGTAATCAAGGCAACTGCAATAGGTAACAAATACTTAAATGATATACATAACTTAAGTATTTCGATGCAACTTTAAAACTGAATAAATGAAAGTAAATAAATCTGATATAAAGTAACTGAAAATAGAATAAGCCACAATGAGACTAAAACTAGAGAAGGTCGTAATGGTTGTCAATGGAAGATTGATTTTTTGGTCTTTCTGAAATAGGCGACTAATGCAGGTTTTATGGCCCATTGAAGCACAACTTGGTTCAAGATAACATGGAGTACACTGAATTGGCCTGATACTTGATAGTGTGAGGCCAAGAGAGGTATTACTTGGTTCAAGATGGCATAAATGACACTTGCTTGATCCGATAAATATGATTTCCGAATCATTACTCTCCCTTTTTTTCATGTTTCATTCGTGAGTTCATTAAGCATGGTTTTCACCCAAAAAGAGCCATTGAAAATCATAGAAGCTATTGAACTCACAAAACTTGGTATTTTCCTTTGTAAAGTCCATAACTCATAAATATACTCCCACAATACATACTTGTCTTCTTTTCTCTACATAATTAAGCTAAATGTCCTATTAAACCCCATAAACATACCCCCCATGACCTTACTTGGACCAAAATGCACGAAATGACCGCATGATCAATCTTAATCAATCTTTATTCTTGATCTTCATGCAATTACTCAAGATGTTTCCGAAAATTACCGAACTCAAAATACTCAACCAAAATTCAGGCAATCTTATAGAAAATTTGAAAATAAAATGAACAATCTATAGTAAAATTTTTAGAATTTTCCTCAGAGTATACGCTGCACAGAAATTGGAATAACAGCCCAATTTACATCAAAGTAGGGCAGTTCATGTCAAAAATTCATAACTCATACAATGCATTTCCACAATTCACGAAAAATTTGCCAAAACTTGTCCAATATCATATAGCACTACAAAAAAAGTTTCACAAATTTTGGACAAGCCAATTATTCCCAGTAATTCTGACAGTGGATGACTGTAGCAAAAATTCGAAAAATATTTTTAATACATGTATAAACATAAAGCCCTAGGTTATGGCCATCTCAAGTAAGAATCCAAAATACCACAATCAGATATAAAAAGATCATTTAAGGCCTCATATACATAACCCATATCAAAATCACAACAAATGAAATAAACAAGCTTGGATTCAACTTCTATGATTCAACTCATTTGATCACACTTCTAATTCATCACCCACAACTTTAAACATCACTAAAGTTAAAAAAAAGTGCAACCATCACTTGGTTCAGATAAATATAAGCCATAACTTAAACAATCAATACAACAACAAACTCCCAGTGTGGGTCCCGCTTTCGCGAGGTCTGGGGAGATCCAGCTATAGGCAACCTTACCCCTACCGGTATTCCTACCAATAGAGAGGTCCTAAAGACCCAAAAAACAGTTTTTGGTAAAAACAGTTTTGGGGAGAAGGGTACGGGTAAGTAGAGCAGATAATCAAGAAGCGGAGACATACAAAACTTAAACAATCAATAAAACTCAAAAAAAATTCCATAGGTTGAGGTTAGGGTTACCTCAATTGGATGCCTGAGTGATGGTGTTGGGGCTATACTTGAGTAGGAGGGGGCTATTGTGGCTCTGGGAGATTCTCAGGTGGTTGCTAGTGGCTGGGACGGTAGCTGGGGGGCGGCAAAGGGGTGGTGGTGGTGGCAGGAAGTAGTGCAGGGGCTGCTGCCCTGCTTTCCCAGCCCACTACCGTGGAGAAATAGTGAGGGAGGGAAAGGTTTGCTTGCAATTTTATTTTTTTTTGTGAGTAATTGATAAATAATGGTCCTAAAGTCTTGGCTAAGATGTGGCGGAAATTTTCCTTGCCATAAAGTACCGTTTGCTGAGTATAGTTAAGTGTAAATCATGATAATTAGTGATAAATAAACACAAGTAACTTGGGTTTGTATGGTTGGGCCTAAATCATGGATTTTGGCTTGATTTTGGGCCCGAAAATAAGTGAAGACTGTGTTAAAGATTTATAAGACTCGGGATTAAATTTTACCAATGTTAAGGATTAATAATTAATCACTGAATCATGCTTACCGAGGCCGACTATCGATTCACTCGATTTAAACGATAAATAAAACTCGAATTGCAAAGTGTGTCCCAAAATGAAATATTTCCCAATTGGGATGATTAAATACAATAAGTGAATGCAAAAAATTTAGATAACATAATGGAATTCGTTGAGTAAAAAATTGGCAATTGAATCATTAGGCATGATTTGGTTAAATAAATAACCTTAAA
>NCQV01066972.1:17779-39491 GCA_002740545.1 Lophocereus schottii
TCGAAACCTTAAAAATACAATGAACATATCCCAATCAAGTAAGTAGGAAATGAGTTGACGAGGAAAGAACCTCAAGCTATTTACTTATCAAATGCCAATCACTAAGTTTTTTTTTCCTTTTTTTTCTTTCTTACTTTTTTTCTTTGTTTTTGCAACATGATTTTTTTCTTTTTGTTTTCTTTGTCTTCTACTGATTTTTCCCCCCTTTTTTTTCTTTTTAAGGAAATGAGATGAAAATTGCAATTATTGAAATGCATAGAATCACTAACTATCAACTCACAACCGAATATATGTATACACAATCCAAACAACAGGGAAACAAAGCAAATGCTCAATATCATCAATCTCTCAACAACCCAACTACCAAAGCTATCTTAAACTTAATTATCCCTAAAACCACCCATTGTAGAGATGAAGTGATGCTCCATAGACTTGGCTTAAAGGTAGAAATATGTGTTTGGCCAAGGCTAATATGAATGGATCACAGCAAAAACGGAATAAGCTCAAAGGGAATAACAAAGGGGAATAAACATGTAACACAAGGGTAGACTATTTGGCTATGTGGATAAAATGATCAAACAAAGAAATGCCTCTATCATATCATCAAATATGCACATGCTAATGTGGTTTTGAACAAGAGTCTAGGCAAGTTCTAGAGATGCAACATGGAAGGGTCACACGCATGAAAGAAACATGAGACTAAATATAATGATTAGTCCAAATAAGGCTCAAAATCTCATAGGATATCTACCAAAGTCTCAATTGGCTCATGAAATGGCTCCATGTACGACCATTAGTGCTAAGAATTCCAAGGGATAACAAAGTTCTTAATCAAGACAAGGGTCAAAAGAAGAGGTGTTCACAAAACCTTCATAAATGTTCGCACCAAAAGGGATTACATATCAAAAGTTACTCAATCTTACGAAAGCTATTTTGCCTAACAAACATATCATCAGAGGTTATCTCACACCATCCTTACATGCAATCCTATATGCAAATCTAAAAAATCAACTAAATGCAAAATACTAATGCAAACCAAAAGGAAAACCTAAAACTATATGCTCTAAAATGTATACAAGCCAATAACCTAAATAGAAAATATAGAAATTAACCTTCCCCCATACTTAGATAAAGCATCATTATGCAAAAGGAATGAAAGTAACAGAAGGGAAAGGAAAACAAAAGATAACGATCTCGCCAGGTTAGGCAAAGAGTGCATCTAAGCTATGTGGCCTCGTAATAACGGTGGCTCATGGAGCATCAGCCACTCCATCACGATGCGAAGACTCAACTCATTAAATCAGGCACTGTCAAGGCACACAAAAGCTTGTCAAACTCCTCAGCATAGAGTTTCCAAGCATGGCAATAAGAGAGCATGAAAATAATCACAACAGAAAAAGTTAGTGCTCTCTTTAACAAAGCAAAACTAATAGAAAAATCAAAAGAAAAAGCAAACAAAGTCTTCCACATGATTTTTCTAGGCTTATCCGCTACGAATATGCAATACAGGTCAAGGGAGACATCATACCCAGAAAAGCATCATAAGGAAAGAAAATTATAAACATTTCTACCAAGCAAATTAAACTTATTAACCTCATAGCCCAAATCAACATTAGCACCAAAAATTATAGGATTTTTAATGGGCATGTCAATGTAATACTTAGGGGAAGGAGAGTGTAATAAACATATAGGGGAAATATGAGAATGATCAGGGGGATTGGGGATAACACTATCATCAAAATCACGGCTAGGAGACTCCTCATGCATAAACACATCACGTGGCCCCTCCAAAGGAGTCTCATCTAGATCATGCATCTCATTTAAAATATCTTTTGACTTAAAACATGCATCAGCAACATCAAACCTAGAAATTATCCCGAAAAGCTCACCTGCCTCAAGTCCCATGCAATGAGCTAAAGCGAAGGATGAATCATGTAAGGATAGGACAACATCAGTATTGTCCCAGGGTGATCCAAAGTCAAACTGATCAAAGTCAAATGGATCATAGTATGCATAATAAGGATATGAATTTATATCATGGTCAAAAGACTGCACAAACCACACCTATCTACAATAGAATGTGCAAGGATTAGAAATTGAATATCTACAAACACGACTAGCCTTCTCAAACTCAAATGAGTCCCAAGCAATCTACTTTAGCAAATACCATGCATCATCAACATTTTTACCATAAATCCTAATACCCTAAAAGAGTATATGTTTTACTATCCACACCCTCATCAACAATGGCCAAAATTTTCTATTTACTCACACAGTATCCACATTGCACAAGAGAAGTATTTAAACGCTTAAAATACCTCCAAAATAATTCATGCTCGAATTGAGAAAAATGAAAAATTGCTATTGTTGTAATTTTTTCCTTTCAATTTTTTTTTCTAAATAATCCTTTTTTTGGTTTTTTTCATCGAAAAACAAAATGGTTAGTCAAATCTATTAGGAAAAACCCAATATTTGATGCTAGTCCCAGGCAACGGCGCCAAAAAATTGATAGGCCTACAAGCGCACAGTGGCGTTGCAGCAAATCAAGGTCGATCCCACAGAGACTAGATTAATCTATTGGGCTATATTCCTTCAAGATATGCTAAGCGAATCCAAACTTTAGACTGATACAAATACGAAGATAAGGAAATAACTATAACTAATTCAAAGGGTTTCAATTTAACAACTTTTAATTTACTAATTGTGAATCAATGAAAGAGAAAATGCCTAGGAATTCATGTAGTTATGAAAGTTGATTGGATCAAAATGATGAACATGTGTTTTTCTCCAATTGGTTAATCTCGAGGAATTGTAATCTATCTAGAAATTAGATCTATTCTTTCGAAATCAACCAAATTTGCCTAAACTAAACCAAAGTCATTCTTTCAAACTAATTTGTCTTAATCCAAGTTAAATATCTTCAAGTAATTTCTATGTCCTCCTAACATGCAAATCTCTTTTTTGAGGTGAAGTTATGCCTGGTTTTATCAAGCAATCCAACAACCAAATGTCACCTTTTAGTTTTTCACCCGATTGCTTCAAGCGTGCAAGTAAACTTTGGCCAAAAATCTACTCAAGCCATGATAATCACTCGATAGAACAAAATCAAACTAATCCTAAAAATAAGCGCAATTCTATAGATTAAAACATGATCCAACAACACTTTCATAAACTACTAAATCCCTAGACAAAATAAAACTACTCACACATGATTAAATGAAACACATAACTGCTCTAAAATAATAAATCTAAAGAGAAAAGAAAAGAGAACAGAGAAGAGTTTGCTCAGCCAAAATGCGTGCTTGAATCTATCGATTGCAGCACCCTATCCTGCTTCCTCGCGAATCTTCTTCTTTACCTTGGTCTCAACTCTCTCTAATCTAAAATCCTAATCTACTTAAAGAGAGGAAATGAAATGGATGGGATGTGTCTCTTTTCTACTGTTGAGGGATGCCCTATTTATAGAAAAACCCAATCGACCTCAGCCACACGATGATAGAAAAGAAAGAGATTAGCAGTTATGCCTCCACCATGGGCTGTGGCATCCACCACGGGCAGACCGTGGTGCTGGTTGGCTTTCAATTCTTCTGCTCTTCTCTTGTTCAATGGGCATGGCAACTCAAGGACACAATACATCTAAGTGAGGGCTAAAATAAGGGCAAAATGGTCTAAAATCCTGCAAATATATCAAACAGCCATGTCCAAGCATAAATCGAAAAAAGAAGTATAAAATGCAGCATAAAGAACATAATTCTCCCTAAAAATGCAGTAAAATGACCCTAAAATAATATACACATTAAGCACTTATCAATACTCGGGATTCTTTCTAATCCCTATCCGTCCTAGTGACTAAAAAAAGACTACTTTTACCTGTCCTTATGGTATATATGCTTATAGAAGGATGCCATTTGGGTTATCCAATGCACCTGCCACATTTTAACGTTATATGATGGTTATTTTTTCTAATTTTATTGAGAACATAATGGAAGTCTTTATGAATGATTTTTTTGTGTATGGTGCAACCTATTACCAGTGCTTAAATAACTTATCTAAGGTTTTGCAAAGATGCAAAGATGTAAATTTGGTCTTGAATTGGGAGAAATGTTATTTTATGGTGCAAGAGGGGTTGTCGTTGGTTATGTTGTCTCTAAGAAAGTTATTAAAGTTGAAAAAGCAAAGGCGGAGGTGATTAAGAAATTGCCACCACCAACATCTTTAAAGTGTGAGGAGTTTTCTCAGACACGTCAGTTTTTATAGGTGGTTCATTAAAGATTTTTTAAAAATTGAAAAACCTCTCATCAATTGCTTGTCAAGGATGTGCCTTTTGAGTTTAATGAGGAATGCTTAAATGCTTTTCATAGGTTAAAAGAGGCATTAATCACCACCCTTGTAATGTAAGCACCAGATTGGGAGCTACCTTTTGAAGTAATGTGTGATGCAAGTGCCTATGCAGTGGGGGCTGTTCTGGGCCAACGAAAGAATAATAAGCCATATGCCATATATGATGCAAGCCGAACTCTTGATGAGGTTTAAGTGAATTATACCACAACTGAGAAGGAGTTCTTAGTAGTTGTCTTCACCTTGGAAAAATTTCGATCCTATTTGATCACTTGTAAGGTCATCATTTTCACAGATCATGCCACTTTGAAACATTTAATGAAGAAATCTAACTTCAAACCTCGACTCATCCGTTGGGTCCTCCTTCTTTAAGAGTTTGATTTGGAGATCAAAGATAAGGCTAGATTGATAAATGTAGTTGCCGATCATCTATCTCGTTTAGGCCCAGGGGCCACACCTAGTGAAGAGGTCCGTATTGATGACTCTTTCCCCGATGAACAGCTATTCACTATATCCCAGCAACCTGCCCCCTGGTATGCTGATTTGGTGAACTTCAAGGTCTGCGGAGTGTTACCTGCAGGATTGCCCTATCAACAAGGAAAGAAGTTCTTTACTGATGCTAAATACTATGTTTGGGAAGAACCTTTCCTTTACAAGCTATGTGGAGATGGGATTTATAGAAAGTACTTACCTGAAGATTAGGTCCATAGTGTCTTGCACCATTGCCATGCTTCAACCTATGGTGACCACTTTAGACTAGATAAAACGATTGTGAAAGTACTCCAAGCAGGCTTCTATTGGTCCACACTCTTTAAGGATGCAAGAAAATTTGTCATGACTTGTGTTAGATGTCATCGAATAGGGAACATTTCCAAGAGGCATGGGATGCCTCAAAGTGGCATACTTAAGGTAGAGTTATTTGACGTATGGGGGATTGACTTCATGGGTCCTTTTCCTCCTTCCCATAACAACCTTTACATCCTTGTGGCGGTTGACTATGTTTCTAAGTGGGTGGAAGCCATTGCCTCCCCAACAAATGATTCCAAGGTTGTCCTTAAGTTTCTCAAGAAAAGTATTTTCCCAAGGTTTGGCACGCCAAGAGCTCTTCTAAGTGAGCATGGCACACACTTTTGTAACATGCCTCTTAAGTTACTATTAAAAAATATGGGATATTTCATAAGATCGCTACCCGTTACCATCCCTAAACAAGTGGGCAGGTGGAACTCTCGAATAGGGAATTGAAGAGCATATTGGAGACAATAGTAGATCGAGCCCGCAAAGATTGGTCCTTCAAGCTTGATTATGCTCTTTGGACGTACCACACTGCTTATAAGACTCCTTTTGGCAGCACTCCATACTGGTTGGTGTTTGGGAAGTCTTGTCACTTGCTAATAGAGATGGAACATAAGACATAGTAGGCCATAAAGTGACTCAATTTTGATCTTAAGGCAGCTGGAGAGTAGAGATTTTTGCAACCAAACGAGCTAGCTGAGCAAAGGTTAGAAGCCTATGAGAGTTCGCGTATTTACAAAGAGTGAACTAATAAGTGGCGCGATAAACATATCATGAAGAAGAGGTTCAAAAAAGGAGACATGGTCCTATTATTCAACTCCAGATTGAGATTGATCTCGGGTAAACTGAAATCTCGATGGTCAAGGCCATTTAAGATCACTAAGGTTCAACTCAATGGAGTAGTTGAAATATGGAGTGAGTCCACCGATGCATTCACAATCAATAGATAGTGATTAAAACCATATCTCATGGGAAAACTTATTGATAAAGCCAATGTCCATACACCTACTAATCTGGAGCAAGCATAGAAGAAGAGTCATGCTCTTGACCTTAAAGGAGTGCTTCTTGGGAGGCAACCTAAGCTCTTTTCTTTTTTTTTTTTCCTTTCCTTGCCTTTGATTTTTACTATTTTTTTGTCGTTAAAAAAAAGAGAAGAAAGAAGAAGAAGAAAAAAAGAACTATGGAATAAAATGTTTAGCACCACGGCGAAGATACCAGCATCATGGCTGTGGGGTGCCAACCCAGAAAACCGAAAAAAAAATATAGAGCCAGCAGACACCACAGTTGGACTGTAGTAAACTCCACGATCCGTGGTGACCTACTACGCCCGCAGTATAGGTTTTTGACCGTGGTGCCCCCCATTTCCCTCACACTTCATCTTCCTCCACGAGCCTCTCTCTCTTTACCGTCATTTTCTCTCTCTAAACCCTCCATAACTACAACCTTTATTCTTACCTCATTCCTTCTCAATCTTCACCCATTTTCACCCAAAATCATCCCTTTTTACTTAATCGTTCCTCTTTCTATACAAATTTCATCTCTTTCTTCTTCTTCTTCTTCAAACTCATCTCATTTCACTGATCCACCATACTTATCTTTTTTTCTCTCTTATTTTTCTTCTTTTTAGGTATTGTTTTTATTTTTCTTCTTCAGATTTTCTTATTTAGGTTTTAGCTTTGATTTTTGTTTCATTTTTCAACAATGGCACCTACCAAGAGACAAGGGAGTATCAAGGAGGTTAGATCCTCAAGTCAAGCACCAACCTAACCTCAAAAGAGATCCCGAACTCCACCAATGCGTGGGCTCAAGGTAACATTCCTCACCCCCTTGGTTTGATGAGCCATTATCATGTTGCTAGATATAATTGTTTGAATGAATGCATAGTTGTGGCAACTAGATATTATGATGAGGAATTGGTAGCTGCTCGATTAGGAATGTTAGATAATGTTCAGTGGTTATTTGTACGAGGTGGTATGGGACACTTTTTAGAAATAAAAGAGCATACATACTAGAACCTGATCCTAGAGTTCCTAAGTACACTCTATGTCAAGGTAACTAGATGGCCTTAATGTCAAGTCGGGTACATATTATTTTATTTGCAGGGAAAATTATATGAGTTGAACTTAGGTACCTTTAACGGTATATTCAGTTTTCCCCCTAGTATGGATTTATCGAACTGCCAAGTCCCCCGCGAATTCAATCCGAATGCATTTTGGCGGAAACTTTTAGGGAGTGTTAGGTACAGTACTAGTTCATCGAAGTGCATACATATTAGGAACCCTTGCATTAGAGTAGCTCAGCGTATCTTGGCCTGTTATTTCTTTGCTCGGAATGATAGTCTAAATGTCCCGAGATTATCTAAGTTATACTTCTTATCTTATATGCTTTACAGAGCCTAGCTTGACCGCAGTTCATTTTTGGCTAGGCAATTGTACAGGGTCGCTGTAGCACTAAAGGTATGATAGTCATAGGTGGTATTGTGACTACTATTACTAGATTTTCGAGTATTGAGCCTGACCTTGAGGATAGAGTTTTTGGGTACGAGCGGCTTAATCAAATTTCTTTCGAAATTATGAATTTTGTAAAGTTGAGGCTAGGCGTTTATGTTGGATTTACCCTGGGAACCAGCTTTTGCCAGTTCCCAATGTCAATCAAACTACCTTACTTCACCGAGTTAACCTTTATTGCGTACCTAGTAATGACGAGGTTGTTCAACCCGCACCCCATCATCCAGCCCCTCATTTTAGTCAAGACAGACCTAGTTCTTCCTCGCAACCACCCCCTCCTAACTATACCGACCTCCAAGGCACCCTTAGATCCATTCAAGAGGAGCAAGTTTCCCTTCGAGCATTTGTTGCTTCTGAGAACGCTGCTCTTTGGGACTTTGTCCAAGGGTGCCACGATAAGCTTTATGGGATGCTTCCTACCCAGACTCAATATTTCCCTGACTATAGGGCATGTTTAGATACCTGACAAAATTGGCATATCTCTTATGGCCAGCCACCCCATCCTCTTCTGCGACCTCCTGTCTGATTGCTTTGTGCTACTCCCTTTCTCTTTTTCTATTATGTGCCTACATTGAGGGCAATGTGTGATTCAAGCATGGGAACGTTAGTTGTTATATTTGGCATCTGATGCCTAATTTGGTTTGGTGTGCTTGCGCTTCATATATATTGTTTATGATAGTGTTTGGAATTTGTGATTTAGGTTCTAGTTTTGATTAGCAGTGTTTTAGTAGTGCATTTGGTTTTCTTTTCATTCTAGGTTGCATTTTAGTTTTTTCTTTTATAAGTCCCTCTGCATTTTGGTTTGCATTTTAGTTTGCATTGTTATTAGGAGCATGCATAAAAAAACCAAAAAAAAAAAAATTCAAAAAAAGAGAAAGCCAAAAAAAAAAAATCCTTCAATGATGATCTTTTTAGATTTAGTGGACTTCTTTGGTTTAGTTTGATCCTTTGATTCGCCCAAATTGTTTATGAAATATTTGAGAAAATGAGATCCATGTCTTGATCACATGTTGAATGCGAGTTGATTACCCCATGAGTCTTTACATGAATTTTGGCATGTGTTTACTAATGAGCTAGTTATGACCTTGGTTGTCCTGTAAGACTTTACACTTCTAGAGACTATTTATCAATTTAGTCTCATATTTCTTTCATGTGTGACTCTTCCTTGACATCATTTCTCTAGAACTTGCTTTGATTCTCATTCAAGATCACATTTTGCATATGTATTTAGGCAATATGATTGAGGTATTTTTCTTTAATTTGTTAAACCCAATGGCCAAATAGCCACCTTTGTTGTATATTATATCCCTTACTAGCCCCTTTGAGCCTATATCCATTTTTCTTGATTTGAATCTCCTATTATAGCCTATGGCCAAATGATTATCTCACCCTTAAGCCAAGACTAGAGGAGCGTTTCATTCTTTTGCATCAAGTTTGATAGGGCACTAATAAGGTGGACTACTCTCTTTTAGTGGGTTTTAGTTATTTGGTGAAGGGATGTGAGATCTTGATAATCCCTTGTCGAATTATACAAAGTTTAGAGAAGAGTTGGAATTTAAAGTTCATTACGGATTTCCCTTGGATAACTCATTTGAAAAAAAAAAACAAGAGAAAAAAAATAAAATTAAAAAGGAAAAAATGAAAAAGAAAAAAAAAGAGAAAAGTGAAAAAAAGGAAGAAAGAGTTAGCCTTGTTGGAATTGTAAATACTTGTGATTTTCAACTCTTTCTCTCTTCAATTGGGGATCTATTTTGTTGATAAATTATAATGGTCTAGGAAGGATGTAGTATGGTGCATTGGAATCGTTTAGCTCTTAGTCTATGGCTTCTAGCTCCACACTGCCCAAATGCATTTGTCCATTCCTTTCCCCTCTTACCTTTACCCATGGCCCCATTACAACCATATGAAAGTCCTCATGATTGTCTAGAGTGCTTGCATTTTAGTGATGGCAAATTTGAGGGTCTTGTCAAGCTTATGATAGATTTGAGTCTACGGAATGAGAATTGAGGGAACCTTTATATATGTATACATTTTCAAACACATGAGTGATGAGCGCCACATAACTCTAGTGAGGTTCTATTGGCCTTGCTAGCCTCACATGTTTCATATGTGAATGACTGCATTTGATGATTTGGGGGGATTAATTTAAGTTTAACATTGTGGTCTATCAAGTGGTTTTCAAAAATTTCATTTGCATCATTTTGGGCAACCTTTGGACCAGCTTTGCCATTGGAATGCTACCTAAATCTATCATGAGAAGGTTGTGTATATTTTTAATTTTAGCATTTTGAGGACAAGCAACAGTTTAAGCATGGGGGAGTTTGATAAGTGCTTAATGTATACATCATTTCAGGGCTATTTTGCCATATTTTTAGGAGAATTATTTGCTTTAAGTCATAGTCCTATTCTTGATTTATACTTAGGTATGATTGTTTGATGTATTTGGCAGGATTGTAGGCCTTTTTACCCAGCATTTGACCCTTATTAGATGTATTTTGCCCTCCTCCACTTACACCCATGTGATGCTATGCTCGTGAAGCAAGAAAAGAGTAGAAAATTGGTTCCAACTAAGACCACGATTGAAACGTGGTACCTACCATGGACCGTGGTGAGCTATAAAGCTGCTGCCTCTTCGTCTTCCTTTGGCTGTGTGGCTGAAATGATCCAAACTCTTCTATAAAATGGTGTTGTTCAACAACACTGAAGGAGAGAGGAAACATAGCATAGTCCATTTTCTTTCTCAAATTTTGTTCTTTTTAGTTAAGATTTTAGGTTGATTATTGTTTTAGTGAGAAATCTCGAGTGTGTATAATTGATTTTGAGGCGGTTTGAGCCTTCGGTTGAAAGGCTATATCAGTCAAGCCCTTTCTCTCAGATTTCGCCAAAACATTGGTTAGTTGTTTAATGTTTAATCATGTGTGAGTAGTTTATTTTGTCTATGGATTTAGTAGTTTATGAAAGTATAATTGGATCATGTTTTAATCTATAGAATTGTGCTTATTTTATGATTGGCTTGATTTTGTTCTATCAAGCGATTATCATATTGTGAGTGGATTTTTAGCCGAAGTTTGCTTGCACAATTGAAACAATTGAGTGAAAAGCTAAAAAGTGACATTTGATTATTAGACTGCTAATTCAAACCTGACATAGTGTCGTCTCAAAAGATAGATTTGCATGTTAGGGAGGACTAAAGTGTAATTGAAGATATTCAGCTTGGATTAAGACAAATTAGTTTGAAAGAATGACTTTTGCTTAGTTTAGGTAAATTTGGTTTATTTTGAAAGAATAAACTAAATTTTTGAAGAGATTGCAATTCCTCAAGATTAACAGATTAGAGAAAAGCAAATGCTTATCATTTTGATCCAATCACCTTTCATAGATGAATTCTTAGGCATTTTTCCTTAATTGATTTAAAATTAGTGAATTAGAAGTTGATGAATCAAAACCCCTTGATTTAGAGTTTTACTTAGCATATTCTGATAGACAAAGCTCGATAGATTATATTGATCCCTAAGGACAATCTTTTTATTTATGTTACGACTACCTGTACGCTTACGGCAGTGGTCACCAATCAAATAGGGGGAAAAAGATAAAGAACCTTCAACCCATGAACCTGCAAACGCCACCATAACTACATAGCCCACATATGTCCCCATCTGCTATAGCCATCTAATCCAACACTTAGCCATTGACAATCAACTATTACTCAAGTCTCCCTATTGCCCATCAATTCACTAAAAACTTGAAAGTGCCTTATTGCAAAATCCTGACTTACAAATTCAGATTTCAAAACCCTAAAAATCTTCATTCACCTTCATCCGCTAAAAGTTGACTTCCCCTCTTAATTGCCCATTGAATTTCATGCAAAATCCCTAATTTGTTTGGGAAACTGCATGAATTTGTGATTCAATTGATTCTTTTACAGATTCCATGAAATCATCCCTACATTATAGAGACTTAGTTTCCTTGAGTAAATAAAGTGGTTAACCAGTTGACCCTTGATGGAGAGGTTGGTCCATTTCACCGGAAGGTTCATCACCATCATTGACACTTTCCTTTCATCAGAATTGCTATTTTTATACAAATTCATGCTCTGTTTAATGCATTTTATATTTCTTAATATCATTTGGTGAAGAAAGGTTGTAGTTAGAAGCATGCTAGAGCTCTGCAATTACACTACTGTTTTGAGCAAGTCCACTATTATTACTCAATATTTGCTTATACTCTTTAGTCAAAGGTTAAGGTCTTGTATTTGCTTCTCTATTTGCTACTATATATGCATTATGAAGTCTTGCCACCATTACTATTTGAGTAAGTTAAGCCTAAGTTAGAGTGACAATATGTTTTATCTTATCCCTTCAGGCTAGGCCAACCTTGGGATTTATTATCACCGTTGTTTGGTTTTGGGACTTTATACCATTAATAAGTAGTTAATTATTTTCATGACAATTAGTGTAATTGCATTTTGTCTTCATTGATATGTTTGTTATGTATGCATTGGGAGTAGTTTCTTATTGGAGTTCTTGTTTCATTTTTTGTTGAGTACATGTGCTAAAAAAATAATCTTCTCCCTAATGTCAATCACTTAATATTTGCTTGTACTCTTTAGTCAAAGGTTAAGGTCTTATATTTGCTTCTCTATTTGCTACTATATATGCATTATGAAGTCTTGTCACCATTACTGTTTGAATAAGCTAAGCCTAAATTAAAGGGACAATATGTTTTATCTTGCCCCTTCAGGCTAGGCCAACTTTGGGATTTATTATCACCCTTCTTTGGTTTTGGGACTTTATACCATTAATAAGTAGTTAATTATTTTCATGACAATTAGTGTAATTGCATTTTGTCTTCATTGATATGTTTATTATGTATGCATTAGGATTAGTTTCTTATTCGAGTTCTTGTGTGTTTTTTGGTTGACTACATGTGCTAAAAAAAATCTTCTCCCTAATGTCAATCACTAGAGCAATGGCATTAGAACAAGGTAAGAGAATGGATCAAACACTTAAAAAATTTAGCAAGAGAAAGCAAGTACTCAACTAGTCAACTAAAATTGAATTTGATGAAATGCATGGATTTTTTACGACACTATTTGAGAAAATGGAAGCTAAATGGAATAACAAGAATGAATCAATTCAATAGAGAAAATTGCCATCACATCTCTGTGGTAGAGAGTCAAGTGCAATATCTCTCAAGTATTATCATGAGTTTTCAAATCTCATGAGGTGGTAGTATGGAAATGTCATTAAATTGGAATAGAAACTATATTTTCAATTTTCTCAATGTGCGCATATTGTGGATAGCTTTGATAATGTCCTCAATACTGTATATAGACTTGTTCATGTCGACTTTGCTCGTGAATAGTGACCATTTATATTGTAGGAAGGAACTTTATTCTTAGAAGGCCAATGTGATCCACATCTCAAGATAGCTTGAGCCTAGAGACGCCAATCACATTCCTAATAGTCTTGGCGATTAAGATTGCTACCATGGTGGTTTTTATATGCAACGACCCCATCTTTATGGGGATAGGCACTAAGGTCAACCCAGTTAACACCCTTCATCTAAAAGCAATCATGAATATCCAAAAAATCTGGCCCATGATTATCCTTATGAAGTGAACACTAAGGTTCATTTGATATTCTTGATTTTGAAGGTTTGTATTACCCAATGTATTTTTAGATTGCATAGAGAACTACTTTAAAATTTATAGCATAACTATAGTTCATGGAGTTTTTTTGCTAAATTAAACTTCTTTAGTAAACTAAGAAATACTTATAAAGTGTCTAAACAGAGATAGGCCAATTGCGTGAACGACCCATAATCCTATAGGATAAATTGAACCAAAAATTAAAATAGAAATTTTTGGCTTTAGGTTCAAAAAAGAAAAACGATGGATGACTAGTTAAATTGCTTTTTTTAAAAAAAAAAAATTTAATGTGGTTGATTATTATACTCAGTTTGTAGAAACTAGACTTAGGTGTAATGTTAAAGCAAAATAATATGTAACTTCCGTTAGCTTCATTAATGGAATTAGAGATAATGTTAAGGGAAAGGTGAGCCTACACAAACTTGAGTCTTTAATGGATGCATACCAAAAGGCATCAGAGATCAAAAAGTACCAAAAGAATTCTAATTCCCGTTGGTGGAATTCTTAAGCTGGGATGTCTAAGTTATCGAAGACTGTCACAATCCAAAGATCATCTTGCTCTAAGAGGCAACCCTAGTCTGGTCAGTCTGCAAAGAGCAATGCCTAACCTATCCAACTAGTTAGCTCCACCAAGGGTAGCTCCTTTACATCACCTTCAGTCCACCATTGTTCATCTCCAATGCCCTTAATGTCATGTCATAATTTCATGAGAGAGATGACATAACTTTTTATTGTCCTATTGAGCCTTATTGTGATTAGATAATCTTGAAGCAAAGGAATTAGTAGATGGGATTTTGTATCCTACAATGGGTGATACTGCTACTAGGGGAACGTATAAATAGGATGAGAATGATAGTCATCTTACTGTCATGAGTTTTCTATTTCTTTTTTCCAATTATGTTCCTTCGAATCACACTTCTATCAAAACATTCTATCTTGTAACAGGGCAAAGGTCCCTAATATAGATGTAACCTTATAATTAGGTACACTACTTACATTATTATAAATAGGCATCAAAACACCCTAAGTGGCAAAAAGCTATATTTGATGAGTGCAATGCATTTATTCTAGCAGTTATTTACTTTCATTGGGTTTTGCTTATAATTCCCCTAACTATTCCGTGTTAGTTTTGGCAATCAACTAATATCCTTGTCTTCCTTCTCTATGGGGTGCATCCTTTTTATTGGGAACTTTCTTGCCTTATTACAATGCACTATTTGCTTATCTCAGCGTAATTTATAATGAGCATCCTTCAGGACCTCCAATATTTTTCTAGGAGTATGAGTATTACTAACACTGGACACTATATTACTTTGTTAGTAAAATCATGTCATTTATCTACTCCACTAATTTCAACTCTTCAAATAAGAACCTTTCCATGCACCACTTCATTTTGAGATTACATTATGATTGCTGGATGGGCTACTTTGCGATTTCACTAAAAATAAAATGCATGGTATGGACCCTGCATTTGCTAATGCTATGCCAAATGAATTCTATGTTGTTAAGCTTATATCCTAGTTCATGCATGTCCCCAATACTTCATATTTTGTTTTTATGTTAGGTATCCATAAATAGTCATATGGTATCATATAACATGGGCTTTTGCTTAAGAAAAGATCTTTCCATTTTCCTACATACTTTCTTGCGAAATAGGCAAATGTCTAGACAATCTTTAAACTAAATATAGTACCTTACTAAATACTAATACTCCCTTGGTCTCTAACAAGCAACAAGTAATGCCCACCTGCTCCATAAAAGTTGAGTATAAAGTTGTTGCCTACACAATTTGTAGAAACTCTGTAATTAAGCTACTTGCTTGATAAGCTTGGTGTTCTTTTACAACGACTAGTTAAAATTACTTAGGACAATATTTCTACTACTCATACTGTAGCTAATCTTCTTCTTCATGGTTATAGGAAGCATTGCAAGTGATTACCACTTTCTTTGGAAACATATGTCACATAGTACCTTGTTATTTCATATGTTCCTATTTGGCCTCAGTTACCAAACATTTTCACTAAATCATTACATGTTATATGTTTTATGTTTCTTAAGTCCACTTGTGTGTGCATCCTCTTATCGGGATTGAAGGAAGCAATAAATAATATGAGGATACTTTTATAATTACATATATCATTCAGTTGATATAATACAAAATGTAGGGCTTCCAGTTGTTTAAGCTCTCATTAGCCTAAAAGCATTCACATTCCCAAATACTTAATGTCAAGTTAAACTCTAGAGCAAGTTATGAATTCATTCACCAAACTCACTAAAATTTGGAGTTTTAATCTAAAATTCGAAAGAATCATATACCTCAAAACTCTTATCCAAAAATCATATTAAGATAGCATCCTATCCATAAACTACATTGAAGTCGTGGCACATAGCCATTGGGTTAGTCAAACTTAATTTTAAACACTATAATCATTACATTCTCAGAGATTTGCCACTTACGTTGCATAGCATTGATGATCACTCATTATATGATTATATCATAATAAAATTTTAGCCTGGATTAAGAAGTGCAATTGCAAGGTGACCCTTCTATTAACAAAACTATTTAACATCCAAAAGAGCAACTATTAATAACATCTATAATTTCTTATTAAAGAACAAGTCCACTTATTCCAAAAGAGCAGCTATCAATAACATCTACAATTTTTTATTAAGGAACAAGTCCACTTATTCCAAAAGTATAAAATCTTTATCTATTTATGTTTAGCTAATAAAGATAGTATTTTCAACATTATTGGGGGTTTAAGCATTAATAATTATGTGCTAGCTATATGCTGCATTGTTCCATTTTAGCATCCATCATATGATTTAAAAATTGTAAGCAATGCCTACCATAATGACCTTACAATTCATCTTCCAATATATCCTTACCGTGCTCCCTCCCATTGTGGAAAAAAAATATCATAATAATGTAGACATCATAAAAGTATTGATATGCATTAGTTATTTTTTAGACATTTGAGGATTGCAACATAGACAAAAATATGGGTTACATTCATTCTATAGTATATTAATTAAAATAAACATCATGCAACTTTTAATAATATAATTTTGATATAGCCAAAAGCAACAAGAACAAATCATTTTATGCCTTTCTTCATTTAGGCTATTGTGTCATGGAAGAACCTGAATTCTTAAATAGCTTCAAATGGTATAAAAATAAAAATTCACATATTGATCTCCCTAATCGATAACACATCAATTAGGATGTCGTAAAATCCCCAATTTGCGAATGCTAGATGGATTTCTTGAAAATACGAAGTATTGTACATGTAATCTAAGAATTTACGCATAAAAATATAGGCTATATTGATAATTATACAATTAATTGCTTGTCTTAACAGATACAATTTGAAAAATTTGCGACTTTAGGATACAATATATTTTATGAAAATAATTTTTAAGGGACAACTTTTTTAGAATATATTCCAAAGTATCTACTATTTTAGGTAAACTATTTGCACGGGTTAATATTCGACCAAATAGTGATTTTAGGGATTTTTTCCTTCAAATCTGACTCACAACGTTACGATACTTCTATTTTTAACCCAGATAGGGTTCAAAATGCAAATACTCAAATTTTTGGGCCTTTTTAGAAAATTAATTTTATATTTGGACAAGTTGTAATGATTTTACTGGTGTTGGCTGAGGATGCAGAAATCAAGGAGAGATGGCAAAGATATTTTCCAAACTCCTCAATGGTGAAGTGATGGAAGATTTTAGAAGTAGTGAAAGTCAGAGTAATAAGAGTCTACTTGATCTTCGATTGTGTGAACCTATCACTAAGGATGAGATTAAAGAAACCTTAAAGAAGATGACCAATGGTAAGGCAGAGGGATCAGATCAGATATCGGTGGAAGTGTGGAAATGTTAAGGTGAAGAGGGACTGCAGTGGCTAGCAGAGCTTTTTAATGTTATTTTTAGGACTACCAAGATGCATAGAGAATGAAGGTTTAGTATAGTCATCCCATTGTACAAGAACAAATGAGATATTTAGGATTGTAATAATTATTAGGGTATAAAGTTGCTTAGTTACACTATAAAATTAAGGGAGATGGTGATTGAGAGAAGGTTGAGAAGGGATATTTCGATATCAGAGAACCAATTTGATTTTATGCCGGCCAGGTCCACCATAGAGGTGATTTACCTCCTTAGAAGGCTCATGGGATTATGCAGAGATAGAAAGTTAGATCTTCATATGATGTTTATTGACCTAGAAAAAGCATATGGTAAAGTTCCACGTGAAGTGTTATGGAGATGCTTGAAAAAGAAAAAAGTATCACTTGAGTATATTGGAGTTATTAAGGATATGTATGAGGGAGGCAGGACGAGTGTTAGGATGCTAGGAGGGGTTACCAATGACTTCTATGTTGGTATGGGCCTGCATTAGGACTCCGCTTTAAGCCCTTTTCTTTTCACTCTGATTATAGATGAACTTACAAAAGGGATTCAAGATGCGGTACCGTGGTGTATGTTATTTGCTGATGACGTTGTTCTTATTAATGAGACCAGAGAGGGATTTAATGGCAAGTTGGAGCAATGGAGACATACTCTAGAATCTAGAGACTTAATCTAGAGACTTTAGAGTAAGTAGATCGAAAACTGAATACCTACATTGCTGTTTTAGTGAAAGGGAAGATGAGAGGGGAGAAGTCACTATTGATGGGAGGACGATACCAAAGGTCGAGAAGTTTAAATATGTAGGCTCGATCATTCAACAGAAAGGGAATATTGACGAAGATATTAACCAGCGCATAAAAGTAGGTTGGTAAAAATGGAAGTATGCTTCAGGTGTGCTGTACGGTAAGAGGATGCCTGTAGGATTAAAAGGCAAAGTTTATCGCATGGTAATTGGACATGCTGTGTTGTATGGATCGAAGTGTTGGCATATAAAAGAGACTCAAGTTCAAAGGTTAATGGTTGCTGAGATGAGGATGATTCAATGGATGTGTGGTTATACGAGAATGGATAGAATTAGTAATGGAATAACTAGAGCCTTAGTTAAAGTCGCTCCCACCGAAGATAAGATGAGAGAAATAAGACTCAGATGGTTTGGCCATGTGAAAAGAAGAAGTATGGATACTTCAATGAGGAGATGTGAGAGCATTAATATTACCGAAGGTAAAAGAGGGAAGGAACGACTGAAGAAGAGTTTGGACGAGGTGATCAGAGGGGACTTGAAAGCCGCAGGGTTGACGGAGGACATGGCTCAGGATAGAAAACTATGGCGGGATAAGATTAAGATATTAGATCTCAGAGAGTTAGCCTCGTAGTGGTCTCTTGGTTACAGTAAGGTAGGTTTGGTTGTGGTTTTTCGTATGCTGTGTTTGTATACAGGGAGTATAGGTAGCTGGGAAGAGACATGTTTGTATACCTATATGCGTTAAGGTATAATACCTTTCTCTACTATATTGTACTTATATTTACATAGTTACTGCCACCTGATTTATCGGTACTTCTTGGTTCAATTCCCTGTTGCTTATCCTTAATTATGCTCTATAAAATGTTTTCACAAAATCCTTCCTCTTTAAAATATTTTCACACAATTGTGTTTAGTGGGTTTCTAAGAATCAACCTCTCCATGGGCAGGGCTCCCGGTTGAGGTAAGGTTGTCTACATCTGGATCTCCCCAAACCTCGCGAAAGTGAGACCCATAGTAGGAGGTGTTATTGTTATTGTTGTAGTTATCACAATACATTATTGTATCATAAATATTATATTTTTGGTGATTAGAGGCCCATTATGCTTAGCACAAAAATTAAAGCTTAATTAGAGAGTTTCAACCATTACCTAAACTTAGTCACTGTTGGACCTTGGCGTTCATCTAGCTTTAAGTTTATAGAGATTGCTAAGCTGGACCACACCTTCCTTAGATTAGGTACAACACATATCTAATTCATTTCCTCACTTGGATTGTAATCATATTCAAGTTTTTTTTTTATATTTTTAAGGATAGGGAGATTTTAATTAAGAAATTATAATATTTAAGACATAAGGTTTGATTAAATAACATTTTCTATTAGGAAACTTCTTTTATTAAAAGCTTAAAAGTGGAAATATTGCAATGGAAAGATTTGAAGAGGGACTTAAGCTACTAAGATCATCAGAGATGCTTCCTCATAGAGAAATAGAGAATTCCAACTTCTCATCTACACAAGTATATATTCAAATGACCATGTCCCTTCTCAGCACTGAATATCTCCTTTTATAAAAGAGATAGGCTACATAGAATGCCATAATGGCTATAGTACATACATTGATATTTTTGCATGGCTAAAATTTTTCTTCCTTGGCTATAGCAAACTGCCCTAGTTTACTAACTTAACACTTGACAAAATAGTACAATAATGGTGCAACAACTTTTCAGAGCACTTAATGTTGACAAGGCTATCCATCCATGTTGAGATGCTATATGCCCTTCATCTCCAATAATGTCTCCTAGTCCATCATTATCCGAATAATCATCAAACTTTTTATCAAGTTGAAGATGCTTTGGATCCCATTTTTCAAATAATTCCTGAAGATATTTCATTCCTTTTTCTAATAAGAATTTTTCAACTCCAATATCAAAGGAACAATCAAGAACATCTTCTGAAGTAGTTCCTTGTACCTTCATATGTTTTCTAAAATCATTATGATAAATGAGAGTAGTGTTCTCATAATGCATTAGTGTTTTTCCTTCTTCAATTAATGCCCATATTTAATGAAAAACGTTGTAAAATTGTGGCTCTTGCTAAAGCTAAATCACTAACTACTTATTGTCATTCTGAAAACCATTCTCTTCATTGATGATTGGGATCATCTAAATCAACCAATTAAATAAGATAATATGTTGGTTTGGATTTTCCATTTTCATACTCAATTACTGCACAACATACCTCGATATACAAAGTTCTATCGAATGGAATTTTTGTTGGACCACTAGGAGATGTAAGAGTGCAGTGGATCCTTTTAAACATACACTATTGAAAGTTAGTTAACCAGTCCTAAGAAGAATGGGTACTTTGAATTTGGGGTTTCTATAAGGTAAGCTACCATTCCATATTCCCAAGCTTTCACTATGTGGTCATATAGAGAGATCGAATTTGTTGGAAACCTAATAGCATCAAACCTAAATCTATTAAGAAAGAAGATTGTAGTTCTCGATGACTCCCAAATATAAGAATAGTTATGATAGTTGTCGATACAAGCTGCATACCAGTCATTGAACCATTTTTCTTGAACGTGGAAGTTTATCTTTTCTTGAATATCATAAGGACACCTTAGGTAATTCTTTTGTGCCTCTAAAAGTCTAAATCTTTATACTATTAGATAGTCAGAAGACAGAAGCCCAAAATATGATCTACTTTTTGTATGAAATTCCAAAATATCTATAAAGATTCTATTAGAAGGAGAAACCCGTTCTAGTAGTAATGATATTTCATTTTGGATTTTCTCCTTTTCTAGTTGGAGTTCTGCTCATTGATGGATAGGCAAGTAATGAGATTGTTATGATGTATAAGGTTTTGATGATAACAAATCCAAGTGTTGTTGTTGTTCCAAACAGGCTCTCCAAACAGGTTCTTACTGCTGTTCTCAATGTCTTAAACTTGCTTGACTAATGGTTGACTAAAAATAGGTACTCAAGTCAGCGATATAAGTGCAGCCGTGAGGAACAGGCCCTGCGAAGTATTTGAAGCAGAAAATTCGTCTCTCTGTAAGATGACTGGTCGTTATAACAAGATGTCTAGATTTGATTTAAATTATATATTTTTAGACTCTTGTTAATATGCCAATTAGAAAGTCTTAACTTACCACTTACTTGAAATGGTTTTGCTTTTTTGAAAAATATTTCGGATCACCCTTCAAAACAGTCCTGGAAACAGGGTGGTCAGGGTGTTTTCAGACTAAGCTGCGAAAAATAGTTTTACACGATTTTTTTCTTTCTGATTTTGAGCAGTTTCTCCATGATTTGCAAGCAATTTTTTTATGGAGTATCTTACCCCTTACCCTAAAATGGTCATTTAAATTTAAAGGGATTTGCAAAATCTTTTTGAATACAAGGAATCTCCAATTTTTGGCAAGTAGATAAGGTTGTTAAGAAAAACATGGGCCAGTAGTTGAAACCTTAGAATCACCGCCTTATACACACGGCTAAGGAATTCTTTCTAGCTCATGTTACCTCACCCCTTGCGGCTAAAGGACTCTATCTCCTTTAGGGATTTTAGTTTCCAAAAATCTGAGAAATTGTTTTACAAAGTACCATATAAAGTTGATTTCTACAACTCAGAAGCATCGGTTTTCAAAAGCAAAAATTCAGTGTTTATGTGCTTAAAATTTTGAAAAGAAAACCGAGTCAAGAGAGTGATATATTTGAGCTTTCAAAGTTGTCATACTAGGACTTCATTCTACCCTATATTAGCTTAGT
>NCQV01066982.1:8817-32151 GCA_002740545.1 Lophocereus schottii
TTCCCATTTTCACTAAGAACTATATGCAATTTCTAATGAGATTTCATTGGTACAGAGCTAATTTCAATGCACTCTTCGAGTAGGAATCCATTTTCTGAAAGATCCCGACTTTTTGCTTTCGTGGGTCTCCGAGATCCTTGCAATTAGGATTTTCCATTTGATTTGGAGGATGGATGAATTTCTTGACCTCTATAATCATTAAAAAATAAATAAATTATTGCATGACATATTTTAGTGGTTTCTTAATGAACTACATAAATCACTTGGGAAAAACAATTTCTTCTTTCTACCTTTTTGAAGATAAAAATGCACGTCAATCCTCATAATATTTTTGTTTTATAGAATTTGTTGATTTTCAATTTTCATGTAGCATTAAATGATTCTTTTAATCCGTTCTTTAACTGCCACAAACAGTTACACAAATCATTTTTTTGATGAATGCGAAATATTTGATAATGATCTCTACATATGCTTACATACCTGATCAAGTGTGATTGGTATTCCGTAATATATACGTTGTGACGGATAAGAGGTTGATAATTATTCATGGATGAAGCCAATTTTCTCACCCTTTTTTTATCAGTGTTTAACTTCAAGTTCAAGACTTTAATTAACTTAAAATATCAACTAGCGTCCTTTTCCTGCAATGTAAATCCACCCAAAATTCAAACCGAAAAATATCTAATTTCTTTTTGTATTTTTTTTCTACAATTGACAATGATAGGTGCTAAAATACTAACCTCATGGCATTCCTTTACTTATGTGAGGGGTAGTGACTTGTGAGAAAAATATGCGAAAAAAAGATTGATGATAGAGAGCGCAGAATAACTTTGGTACGTTCGAAATAAAATGACTTTGGCTTTCGACCAAGACAAGAGAGGGGGCAAAAATATCAGTTGAACAGAACTCCTCTTTAAATTTAAATCCGTGAATCTTTTAAAACAAGGAAAGGGTGCTTGAAATTGGAATTGGAATTGGAATATAATATAATATAATATAATATAATATAATATAATACAAGTAGTTTTCATTGCCTCGTCAGATGGGGACATTGACGTACTGCCCATTCATTTGTTGTTGCTTCGCACTTCTCCTCTCAAGATGCTGTCTAGGAAGCCACTACTTTTGCTGAAGAAATTTTCACACCCTTCATAATTGGAAATTTCACTCCATCTTTTTTTGATGCATATAAAAAAGTCATGATTACATGTGTTTTCATGTGTTAAAATTCTATCCACGCTCAGATCCACATAGATATATTGTTATTTAATCATTGTGCAGATGGTTTTTATTTCATGTGTACTGATTCGATCTAAAATTTTCCGAGGTTGATCCGAATTAGGACAAGTCTATTACCCCTCCTCCCTTAAAAAAGCATTCAGCCGAGTCGAATGGGAAAAAAGATAGAAAAATATAAGCGCATTTGATTCGACTAGTTTAAGCGGTTCGATGTAATTAGTAGAATTGAGTTGATTCAATAACCGAGTCTTGCCGTGTTGCAGATTTGCAAACAACCAAACCCATCTCTATAATACTTTAAATAAAGTTAAATTTAGCTAGAGTCCTATAAAATTTGACCTGGACCATTCGAATTTGACTCAAGTATATATAGATCCAATTGTGTTAAATAAATTCAGCTTACTCAATATTAATCATCAATAATCTAATATATATTACTATTATTACGAAGATTTTAACCCGGTCACATGATAGTTGAAATGAAGAGAAATGTATTATAGGAGTTGATAAAAAATTACAAGCAACATACATATGTAGCCCACTTAAATAGTTAAATATGATCACAATTGGCTATAGTTCACTCAGTAAAGCCATATAGGATGCTTGTTCTTTTGTAGAATTCTTATTCTTATTGGCTTATTATATTAACCTAAACCTAAACTAGGGTTTCCGTTACTCCATAAGCAAAGTGAAAAGTAAACAAATTGTTAATCAATCTTGGGATGTTTATGCAATCAATGAACGCCAATTTTCATTAATATACACTAGAAGACAAGTAATGACGTCCGTTTATTATGGGCTGGTTATTCTTTAATTTTACTTACTATTTAATTATGTGTTTTTGTGCTTCCCATCTCATCTCCTCTATTTGTGTATCTTTTATCTCTTCTTTTGCTATTTTTGCTTAGAAAAAGTGGAGAATGCGACCATAAATGTGGTATTTGCGTGAAATTATGTGTGTATTAACATTATGACTAGCTTTTTTCATATAATTAATAGGAGTGGATATAAACATCAATTAAGATTCTTATCAATGGATTATTTTTCAGATAGGTTATGTCTTCTAATTACTGGTATGTATCAGCCGTATGACAAATCTATGGAGGTTCTTTCAAGATAATTAATAGGAGTGGATATAAACATCAATTAAGACTTTCGGGTTTGTTGCATCTCGCTCCTTCATATGATAAGACACTTGAATTTTCAGTCATATGTTAACGGTTATGAAAATAAGTGTAGATCATGTATTGTGCATACATATTAGATCGAAAATTATGCACCCGTGATTATATATCCCAAAACGATTGTAAAATGCATACTTCATTTTCAACCTATAAATATATGTACGCGCAATCGTTTGCCAAAAATGGGCTGCCCCAAAGAAACAAGGGAAAAGAACATTGGTGTTCTTTCTTCGTGTGCACAATTTTTAATAGAAATACACCAATCCTGAGGTCGAAATTGTTCCGATAATTACTGTGGATCTGTGTTCTTGTAAATGCATGCAACTTATGTAATAGGTTGAAGTCTGTGTTCTCAGACATGTCATGTATATTTTTTCTATATTTACTTGTGAAAAAATTATAGGCCCTTAGTCTAAGCACTGGTGAATGAAAATGTATCCGGTCAAATTACATAATCATTTTAAGCCTCGTACTTAGTTATTCTTTTTTATAACACAATAGATTCTAATCTAGATTCTTCTCAAGTGTTTGTCACAAATTTTTATACAACCTGTAATGGACGAGCTTTAATATATATGCAGCGTAGCGTGGAAGAATTTTCCAGACACAATTGTAGTTGGGTTAATTATCAAACCTTTATCTTGCAACCATATCAGGCGAGAGAGTCCTATCGAAGAAGTTATTTAATAAGTTAGAAATTGAGGTTTCCTTGCAAAAAATGTTTCTGTTGCCATTAGCGATGTGAATATAGAGACAAAGATGACTTGTCTGCTTTTTTAAAACAGTTAAAAGTGTTATAATTAGGTAATTTCGTGAGCATTGTGTAACAGTAAATCAAAACAAGATACATGAATAATTGGCTTCAATTTTTGCAATGGAGCAACTAGTAAGTTAGTGCAAACCTATGATTAATTGAACACAACGCGACCTAGTGATAGGGATGAGAGTAGTTAACTTCCAAGTACACACAATGTGCTGCGGTTGATACCTTGAAGGTATCAATTTGACTAGTTTAAGCATAGTAGGTATACATACCAACAAGTGAATTAACTTGTAGCCCTTGAAGCAGGAAAAAAAAAAAATGCCAAACAAATACAAAGACTTAAATCATGAGCAATGATGTTCATCTGATATTTTTAATGCCTTTTTTTTTTATATCGGTATACACTGTATAGTTTATTATTGATGTTAACTAATAAAGTTTCAACGGATAAATACAAATAAGGATATAAGTATAATGCATCGACGAAAAAAATTGTTTTATAAAGTGGAGAAAAAACATAGTGGGCAAGTGAAGTGTAATTGACTAGACTCTTCCATTGAGAAACAAAACAGTCGGAAAATGCAAGAAGAAGCAGGTGCATGTTTTGGGGTCCCATTTCAACCAAATCATTAAAGTGGCAAAAGGAGCAAACAAAACAAATCATTTTGATTCTTCCGCAAGTGGGTGCCTGTATTTGGGGGGGATTTCAGGCCCCATTTTAGCCAAAGCATAAAAATGGGATTAATTAGCAGCAAATCAAAATGGTGTAGATGGGCAATTAGTGAGCATGGTTATTGGTTAAGTATACTTCTTGCTTTGTTGCATTTGTACGTCTCCTTTGATGGTGTTCGTTGTAACTGCCCATTTTGACATAAAATGGTTTTTGTTCAACACAAGACAACATAGAGGACTAGGTCCCCTAGATTTTCTTTCTTTGCCCTTGTTTGTCACCAGGATAGAAACTTCTAGATTTGGGGGGCTTGAATCTTGATAAACCATGTTCTGGTATCCCGCTTTTAGATTGAGGCGAGGGAAAAGAAAGGTTGCGATTGTCATGTTAGACAATTAGAACTGATAAACCGGACATTTAAATGCATATTATAGTAGAATGTCCCCATGGGGTAATTCCTTATGTGGTTTGTTTTATCAAGTACACACATCAGCATTAACTAACTAAATTTTAAACTGTGTCCGTTCGCTCAAAATAATTCAAATTTCCGTCATAGTTAAGTCCGTTTTTTCCTTTGAATTCTATTATTTATTCTTATCCAATCAGGATCAATTAAATACGAGTTAATTTTATCAAATCTGATCCAAGCGGATGCCCACGACTTGTTCTAAGACCATGCTAGTGCCAACACTCAAGAGCTTCCCATCATTAACTGCAAAGGAGACTAAAGAGGGAGAGTCACATCATTTCAATTTTCAAGTGAGAGAAGATGACCCACTCGACCTTCAGTGCTTGCGTGACCCGCCTGAGATTATTGTTTAGGCCCCTCACCTTGGGTGAACCAACGAAGATTACAGCCATTCAAACCCACGCAACATAATGACAGCATTTCAGCGTGCCCCCTACATGTTTCTTCTTATCAAGCATTGCTCCATAAGTGACTAGTTTTACATTACACAATTACGCAATTGAAGCTCCAAAAAGAGAATCCGGTAGATTATCCCAGAAAAAGAAATTGAACTTCTCAGTAGATTATCAGACTTTAGAGGATCGATAAACTAAACTCCTACTTCGAGAATAGGAGATTATAATACTTGAAGGATCTGCTCAGAACTTATAGGATAAAAGTCGGTAACTTTGGTTTCCATGCTATCTCCGGCCTCATCTACCTAAAAAACTAGCTATTCCTGTTCTTTATACTCCATAGCTACCTAGTTTTGTGAGCTTTGGCAAGCTTCTTCTTTCTCTTCTTAACAGCTTTTGGAATCTTAGTCTTCCGAGCTTCCCTCTTCTCCTCTTTCACTTTCTTCTTGTTCTCCTTCCTCGCGGCCTTTTTATCTTCGGGGCCAAGCTTCTTTGTTACGGATGGTTCCTTCCCCTCCTCCGATTCACTTGAGCTTTCACCTTCATCCTCGTCTTCGCTGCCTGTTTCTGAGACTGACCCGCTCGGGGTTGGCTCGAGATGAGCGGCTTCCTCTTCCTTATCGCCCTTTTGCTGGTCTTTCTGCTGCACAGAAGCTTGAGTCATACAAAGAGTCTCCTTTAGTCCAGTGATGGTTTTGTAGTACATGTCTCCTGTGTCCTTCCCGCTAGTTAACCGAAATGCATCTTCTTCAGCATCTTTGACTTGTTCCAGCGTCTTCGGTATAAATGACTGAACATAGATAAGGTAAATTAACATCAGGAATTTCATCCCCAGTGTAGGTGGAAACTAATACAATTAGCTCGAATCAAACACATAGGTCCCTTCCATACAGCACTTCCACGGAGAAAATTGGGAGACATAACACATTGCTCAAACTTGGACACACATCCCCACCCACCCCCACCCTCACACCCTTTTTCCCCTTCCCACTGCTACCAGTCTACCACCACCACCACCACCACCAAAGCAGAAAAAACAAGTCTGCATCTTGTAGAATTGTCCCTCAACTCATCACGGCTAACACTGCATATGTCGTAGAGGATGTCCCTAAACACTTAGTGGCACTAATGGCACTTGCACTAGGCTTCGAGCTCCTGTTGTGGTAACCAGACTATTTATAAGAGTATTACAAGTGCACTTGAAGCTACATTAGGCCTTCAACCAAAAATGTTCCACATTCATCATCAGAGGATGAACTTTTCCTTTCCTTTTCAGTAGAGCTCTATGGAACCTTTCTGACTGGGTAGGTAGTTCATTCACTCTTGGCCTAACATCAAAAAGGAAAAGCTAGATCTCAATATCAGAGAACTGGACTCCTTTGATTAGGGCATCGAGTTACCTAGCCCAGCCTTCTTCCTTGTCCCCAATATGTGAAGAGAAGACTGAATGGTTTACCACATACATTTGTGAACGCAATAAGAACCCACCTCCTTAACATAAGCAAAAGATCGATCGGCCCAAAATCATGCAGAAGAGCTCGTAAATGGGTCAAAGAATCATGGGTGTATGATACTCCAAGGTGAAACAAGTTTAAGTAATGCATGTCCTAACAATACATTGATTCTCCAAGGCGAAACCGGATAGGGGAGGGGTGGCTGTGGATTTGAGGATCAATCAATCAACAACCAATAAAGTACCTGAACAAAAACAGAGTCCGCTATTTGCTCTTCTGCAGATATATCACCTCTAGCTAGAATCTTTTGTTGAACCTACAACACATCGGTAAAGAAAGTCAGAATAAAACACACATCCGAGGAGCATTAGAGATAATATTATGAAAAGAAAGGTTTAGCAAACCTCTTCCAAGTAAGAATCGACGGCTTCATCAGCAATGGTGGGATCCACAATGAAATCAAAAAGTTCTCGAATTGTCATCACAGCCACACCATTTTTTCTAAAAAAATCCTACAAATCATAGCTAGATGAGCTTGGACAGCAATGAAATAACTGGATTACTGAGGGGAAAACCTAAACATCGAGCCTGTATCACTTACTGAGACATGGAGACAGTCCTCACGTAGGAAATCAAGTGCATGAGGATGGTCAAGATCAACAGCTTGAGAAACATCAATAATGTACAAGTGACCCTGCAGTGAGAAGGAACCCATAAATTGAGTGGTTATATGTATAGTTGCTCCAAGACTGAGATCAATCCAGCATACCTCATAATACAGTATGTTATACTCGCTGAGATCTCCATGTACCAGTTTACATTTCTGATATAACGTCCGCATTGCTGTAATGATCTTGAAACAGAGAAGAGACGTGTTGAGAGTTCATGCATAGCATTCTAGATTAAGAATTACTAAAATACCATATTCCAACAGAAACAGCAGTTAATACAGAAGATAAGTCCTGCAATCAGTTTGGGCTTGACATGAATTTTGGCTATGAGCTTACACTCAGAAGTATTTACCATATTTTGTCCAAAACCAAGAATAGGAAGCAGTCCGACGACAAGAAAATAGTGCTCATCATTCAGCCATGACCACATGGAGCGAAAAGTCATCTTTATTTTAGTTCAATTTTTTCCTTGCTGCTACCTTCTTTTTTTTTGGGGGGGGGTGTTAAATTACCTCAACATAACCTTCTCGCAGCTTGACAAGGGACAAAGAAGCGTCTTTAAGCCGAGGTGCTGCCCAACCTGATTTGCCTGTAAAATACAAATACAAAGAAAAACATTCAACCATCTGCAGTAGAATTCCATAGCATGCAGTTCATAGATAACTAGCTGAGTTACAAAAATCTTTGAATGATAGTTGCCTAATTACTTCTATAGTACGGCCCCACTTTAAATAGATATCACCTTCCCCCCCCCACCCCCGCGCGCGCGAAGGGCATGCATAAGCCAACAATGGAGGTAACTGTTTGTTCAAACCCATGACCAGTAGCATCCTATCAGGTAGGACCACTCTGAATGTTTATGTATTCTTCCCCATTGCGACTGTTATATAGAACTTTTGAGCCCCAGCCTAGAAGATTTTCCTATGAATAGTACTGAAAGGCTTGGCAGGCTACAAGCCTAATTGAGGAGTATCAGAACATTACCTATGAACTCCATAACCAGAACATGAAGTCTGAGGAGAATGGGTGCAGGGCAGCGCAGTCCTGCAGCTTTCAATCTGCATTCCCCACAACACATAACTTGTCAAAAGCAAATTTTCTTAAAAAATGGTCATTAGTTGCACAATGATGAAAAGAATGGTGCACATAAAGCTATGTATCTGCAACACATGATGAGGAGCTCACAAAAATGATTCAATTATTTGCCATTAGTACAGGGCCTGTATATGCTACGCTATCACCAATTACCCCAATGCCCTCAGGAGGCTCCTGCCCAGGGCAGGGGGATTGGAATGTATACATCACTATCTCCTTACCCGTTGCAATTACAACATCAATAGAGCATCAAATACCCTAAAATTCTACAGGAGAGAGATGAGACAAACTCTAAGACTGCCTGCTTTTCCATTAGAGACATAAGATATCTACAGGGAATTGATTGAATTAGAAGACCTTACTTTAAATGAGGCTCTTCTGGATAAATGAATGAGCTTTGAAGAAAAGACATCAATGTCCAATATGAGGTGGTGGGCCTTGGTTAACGAGGATGCCAAACTACATGACTGGTGTGATCCCTGGATGATATGTGAGGGAGACTGGGAAATTTTTCATCGCTAGATTCCATTTGAAGTTGGAGATGGGCAATCAACTGTACATGGCATGATAGATGGTGTGACAACATTCCTTCATTGATCTTTTTCCATCTCTTTACATGGTAGTTTTTGGGATGGGTGGGGGGGGGGGAATTGCTGTCACGATAGCAATTCAGGGGTTTGGTTTCTTGCCTTGTTGGTAATACCTTCTTAGAGCCTTAGACAATGATTGCGTTACCACTTTGGCAAGTTTGATGGTACTTCTATGCATTGCTAACTATAATAAGATATTCACAGTCAAATCCTCATTTCTCACACTTTTAGCCTCCCTTACTCCATCAGTTATTACAGGATGATGGGTCTCCTTGCAAGCTCATTCAAAAGACTTCTGCTATTATGGATGTGCCATCCAGGGAAAAATCTTGACAAATTATACATCATAAACAAGGAGAAAAGCTTGGTCAATAGGCGTTTCATATGTAGAGGGGCTTCCGAATCCATTATTCACCTTCTACTTTACTGCTTTGGGTTTAGAATCCACTAATCCCCTACTCCTTCGTTGCTTGCTTGTTACAGATCTCAAGGAATTGGCCATTAATGGTTTGGCTCTCCGTGGTTCATGGCTAAATCAACTAAAATATTAATATCTTTGGAACACCCTTGGTATGAAAGCAAAGCAGAAAGTCACTGGGTGAATTAAAAGCAATCTTGCCACAGAAGGGATGAAAAAGTTCAGGATGTTCCACACTTGAGACAAGGAGGCTCTTTCCCTCTTTTTTTTTTCCCATTTGATTTGATTTTGTTGATAGTCTTCTCATGGAATGTAATTAACTTTTTGTAAGATGCAAGCTTAACATCCAATACTTTCCAATAAATATTTTTTCCTTGTCAGAAAAGGAATTATCATGCAACAGCGAGTTGAAGTCCATCTACACAGCGGCCATTACATCACATGACAGCATTGACTCTATGCAGCCTAAATGCTTGAATTGGCATACTTATTTTAAATTTGATGACAATAGAGTTTCCCCTCCCTCTCATCCGGATTATTTTCAATAGGAGATCAGACTACATTGAAGGAAAGTGAACTCCTTGTCAACTCCTTATTTCCCCAACAAAGAGAAGCCTGCACAAGGAGATATTATGCCAGGCAACATTCCGAAGAGTTCTCAGCAACCATTACCATTTCAGTTCAACGTATTTGATCCATCCCCCTTGGACCAGAAGTCCAATCCATTCACAACGCACCTCCATGGCCGAGTTGTGTTATACTTTGTATCCAAGTTATAAGTTGCCAAAATCTCTTAATTTAAGTATGGTTGCTAGAGGTACCTGAGAAGATTCCTCATTTCTTTCTCTGCCCATGTCTTAACCATCTTCCTAGGATTGTGCTTGCAGTACCCATATCTGAAACGGTAGTCACCTTGTACATATCGATCTCTATCCCTGGAAAACAACAGAACAGTTGGCGTTAGCCAATAGAAATCGAACTTTCGAATAGAAATGAAAAATTGGCTTTTGGACCTTCTAGGAAAACATAAAACACAACACACCCCCCCCCCCAAAAAAAAGGGGTGGTGGGATAGAAGGAAGCACAAGGAGAGCTCATTCCTATTGCTATTGGTATCCTGCTTTAAACATACATGCCATATCCACTTAGCAAGGTATCCTGCTAAAACTAACCACAGAGAATTAACTGAAAATTTTTCTCATGCCTATTGCTATTGGTGAGGTTCTAGAGCTCATTCTTGAACTATAATGACATCATTAGTGCAGTTCCTGTTGTCACATTCTTGTACTATAGGTTGTTCATTATTCGATCCAAACTGGACCGGACTAAAGACTGGCCTAGACCGGAATTGACCAAAATGAAGACCGACCTAGACCGGACCAAACAGTACTCAATTTTTTCTTATTCGATCTTTGGTCCGGTCCGGTTCACTAGTCCATTGATCTGGACCAATGACCGAATAAAAAGACTTAGGTGGAAATATATTGAAATGTTTAAAGGGTTGGTCTCTTCTTATTTAATTTGGGGGCAACCATGTTTAAAGGGTTGGTCTTTTCCTTATTTAATTTCCATTTTCTTTTGCATCTTAGTAATTGTAATTTCCCAAAGGCTCAAAAATATTGGTATTTCTTAATAGTGGAAATATATTGAAATGTTTCATATTGAATCAAATATAAATTGTTCATATTGTTCAATGTTATCCACGTGTTCTATTTGGTAGCCTAAAAATTTGGTCTTGATCGGTCCGGTTTTCTTCGGTCCGCTCCATGTCTTATTTGGTCCAGTCTTCAGTCCACAACTATTCTCTTATTCGATCTTCAGCCCGATCTGGTCCAGGTTTGACCTGATGAACACCCCTAACTATAATGGCATCATTAGTGCAGTTTCTGCCGTCACAATCTTCTCTCAAAAATTAGCCAATATTTATGTCCTATTATGGCATTGAGTTACTAGCTATTGCTGCTCCCAGTATGCATGCTTAAGTAACATCAATATGAATTAGAAAATATCAATAAGTGATTCCACTTACTTAAAGACCAAAACCGACGTCTTGTAAACTTTAATAGCCAATTCTTTACCATTGGATTTTGTTGCATGGTAAACATTTGCCTGCCCAAGAAGCATATTTTACAAGCATGGATATTAGTTAAAACATCACATTTCTGAAGTCAGTGATCTCCTGGTGTAAACAGCACTAAAACAAAAGGAAAAGAAGAAACTATTGTACCTCTTTCCCAGTCGATATGCAACCATTTATATCATTGAATACCCCACAATTCAACATTTTGAAAAGAACCATGCGAGTTCTAGGATCAATGGCCTGGAACATAATGCTATTAGTGTCCTCAAGGTGGTATCAAGAACATATTTGCCATGGCATCATAGGTTTATAAGGGAAGCTGACATCTAGAAGCCACAGGCTAAAAGAACAATCTGGATGGGGACACTACCATTCCACAAAACATAACAAAAAGAGTAAACAATAATGCTTGCACATGAAGATGTTCCATAAAATAGAAATTGATAGCAACCGCACTGCACAGTAAGGCCCCAACTCATCGACCATTTGGAAATGAAGTATTCATATGTCGAGATATTTTGAACTTCTTGCCTCATGTATAATGAGTTTTCACTTGGAACATTCTCACTAAGAACATATGTTTCAGTAGATGGACAGCAATAATGGAGTATTGCGCAAGAAATGCAAATTTCCTCCATTACGTACTATGAATTTTGCTTTAGAACTTTGTTACCACAAGAACATACGCCATTATATGGACAGCAATGATCGTCGAGATAGAAAACAAAGCTGGTTAAAACTAATTGGAGAACAAACATAGTTGATCTTCACCAATCTTTAATACATCCTATTTAACACAATGTGAAGATCTCTCAGAAATGATCTCCCCACTTGGAAGTAAGGCTTAATACATTTGGATTTACTCAAATCCCAGTTGAATGGGTTGATTGGGTTCCATCTTAAGACTAGTGTGTCTATCATCATATGACTCCATTTCTTCTCCAAAATGCTGTACATCATAGACTCTAATCTCAACTATACTGATTAAAACTTGTTGTGCCTTGTTCTTGGAGAAAATATCAACTTAACTAAAAACTATCACCAACAAGAAGACAAAATAGACAGAATATAGCAACCCTAAGAGATACAAAACTAAAATAAACAATTGAATGAAGAACAGTGATATATTGCCGAGATACAAGTGAGGGGTAAGGACAAGAACTTGAATATAACAAAAGCAAGTGTCACATAATTTTCATCACCTGCTCTACTGTTGCACGATCTGCTTTCTCTGTGTTCTTAGTTTTACCAACAGCCATCCCCCGCACACTGTCACGAATTGCTGTGGTGACCGAGTTGGACATACCAACATTTACCCTTCCTTCCCACTCCTGCGCCAATAACAAACTTACTCCCATTTCATTGAAACAACAAACTGGCGACCACAATAAAGCATATCGGTGCATCCTATTGTGCCCAAGAGGTTAGGGACAAAAGATGGAAAATGAAGAACAACCTACAGTCTCACCACCAACTAATCTGAAAAAACACAAAGTAAAAAGGAGCAATTGTAATTTAAACTCCTCCAGGGATGGATTCATCAGTACAATTTTGATGAAAAACAAAACATATAATTACCCAGAGTATTCATCTAATCCCTTACAAGTTCAGCAAAATTCAAAATTATGAGGAACCCATTTACTAGGGCTCTTCAACATTGAATAATCACATATAAAAAGCTCAAGCTGACATGAAAATGACATCTAAAACTTTTAGCACGAACATATCACAACAAACAGCTGAAGATGAGAGAAGCAAATTAATATGAGAACATCAAATCATCAATACCTCTAAAGGAGAAGCACGAAAGTGATAAGCAAACTTCTGGGTACGATTAGAGAGAGGTTGAAGAGTTGAAGAAGCAGGGCGAGACAAAGCACCGCCATGGGCATTAGGACGGCGAGCATTAAGGGTAATTCCTCCACTGTCAATACCACCTTCATCATCATCCTTCAAGTCCAGCCAATCCAACGCATCGCCAATTTCAGAATCAGATGACCAGTACTCTTCCTCTTCTTCTTCTTCTTTTGCTTCTTCGTCTTCTTCCTGAGGATTGATTTTCACTTCGCTATTGTCCTGCGCCGCCATTGATGGTTCTTCCGTGCGCTTTGCGCTGTCACCTAATATCGCCATCGTTTCGGATGGAAAATGGTTAATTCAGTGGATTTTGATGTAGAAATGGAGCTGCTGCATAGGTTTCGGAATCGGAATGTTCGGTCTCTTAAACCCTAGAGGCAGTTACCATGCAAAATCAATGAAATTACCGTTCTGATTATTTGAGGGACTACAATCCTAGGATGGGCCACAGCCGTGCGGGGAGCAAGTTTGTGCCCTTGTGGTTATCTAAAAGCATGGGAACGGTGCCCCGCGAGCCAAATTTGGGGAGCCAACGGGCGGCCCATGTCCGTGCACTGGTTGACTTCAGCCGGCCGGCTTACGAGGTAGCTCCCTACCACAAGCCTTCTCCCTTCTCTTTTTTTATTTTTTTGGTTTTTTTAAGTTTTATTTTTTTTGGATTTTAAAAAAGTAGTTGTGTGTTGGAGTATGGGTCCATGGGTATTATTTTATTTGATGAGTCAAAGTAATGAGCCAACCATTGAAAAAGGTGAGGCGTGTGAGACAAAAAAAAAAGAGAAATGGTTGATGTGGCAGTGGTAGGCCCCACCGGTGAGCCAAAAATTCCGCCCACCATTGTACATGCTCTAAAACATACACCGGTTGAAGTAGATAGGTAGTTTTAGGTTCTGCATATCTAGTACAACGTATATTTAAATTAATCTAAATTCGTAGATATTGTGGTATTTGAATGATCTTCTAAAAAAATGTTCGTTGTATAAATTGTTCTCAAATTATTCTCTAGGTAGGTTAGTTTTGGGTTACGTATATCTAGCCTAATGTATATTTTATTGAGTGAAGCATGCGGTTGTAATTTATTTAATTTTTTCTTACACGGTGAATACGTCCAATTCATCAAGCTTATCCAAAGGATCCTCAATGGACCATAACGAGGCGGAAAGGAGGGAATTAATCACGTGACACCAAAACTCAGCCAATAAGTCCAGTTGGACAGCGGAGGAAAGACAACATTTGTTCATATGACCAAGTACTTTTCGGTATGAATTGTGATTTATTTGAGGAAGAGAGAGGCAGTTTCTGCTTTTTTTTATGATAAGATTTTCTTTTTCATGTATTAACTAATTGGCCAGCAACATGAGCTTGTCACTGATGTTGGCACTGTGACATGCATGTAATGTTATGATCATTCTTTAAGTTTGGTAACTTATTTGGTATCTATTTGTTTTAGTCTTTGTTGGTGCTCAATGTTGTTTTAACCTTGCAACTATAGTGCTACAAATAATATTTTTTTAAAAAAAGTAAGATAATTTTTTGGGATTAATATCAGTTGTGTAAGTAATGTGTAGATATTAAAAATGGTGTGCTAATATCCCATTCTAAATTTGTTTTATAGAAACCCATTTTAGTCTTTGTAGTAGCTGAATTTTGTTTTACATGAAATGGTATCATTCTTTTGTTTTTTTTTTTAAAAAAAAATCTGTATTTTATGAAAGATCTACATTTTTAACTTAAACATTTAGATAACCTAATGTTTTGGATACTGTGGCATCTGAATGCTCCATGATCTTCTATGAAAATGTGTCTATTGCATAAGTTGTCGTCAAATTATACTATAGATCCAGGTACAATGCACCAGACTTTCACAAAAATGGCGACCCCTAGATGTTTTTTTTTTGTGTTTTTTTTCTCAAAATCTCTATTCCCATTATTGAATTTATTGGACTCGGGTGCAAAGTAAAAACATTCTAAATTGTCCTTCTCATAATCATAACACATACAATAGTACTAATTGAATAACTAAAACCTTATGCATCATCTTTAGCAATGCTTATTTCTTGGGAAATTAATACATTGACATAAAGAGTTTTCTAAGCAAAGTCCATAATTTTGGAGTGTGTCATGGCCTCCCATCTGCAACTCACAATGAAAAATGTCGACTTGGGGGGGATTTACGATGCTCTGATCAAATCACAATTCAAAATTCCCCCCTATATTTCCCGTTTTCTCAGAAACCCACATGATCAAATGCACCAAAGAATCTCTTACATCCATCAACTTCGAGCTCGACTAATTCAGAAGTTCTCTGAGCTTAGCTGAATTGGGTTGATCTCATTGATGAAGGTAAATCCTTTCTGTGTTTCTGTCATATTCTGTATTTCTCTACTCTCTCATCATTGTGCTTCTGTGCTCTGTCATGGAGCTTCCCTTATCTCGATATCAGAGCACATCAGTCGGGCAGAGTCAAGATGGGATTCGATTATCATTACCATTTTCATCTGATTCGAAGCCCTCCTTGTTTACTGGAGCTAGATTTCGGATCAATGGGAGAAAACTGAGCAACCCATTTCCCCAGATTAGGTGTTCTTTATCAGAGCAGCAATTACGCCCAAAACCCCAGCTCAAATCTTCGGAATTCCACGTGGGTAGGGAAGACAGGCAAAAATTTGAGGAGACCAGGGTGAAAAAACGAAGTTCCAGACTCTGTGACCAGATAGAGAAGCTGGTTTTTTGTAGAAGATATCAGGAAGCTCTCGAGTTGTTTGAAATTTTGGAAATTGAGGGCGATCATCAAGTAACAAACAGCACTTATGATGCTCTGGTGAATGCGTGTATAGGGTTGAGATCGATTAGAGGCGCGAGAAAGGTTTGCAATTTCATGATGAATAATGGGTTTGTGGCGGATCAGTATATCTGGAATAGGTTGTTGCTAATGCATATGAAATGTGGTATGTTGATGGATGCACGTAGGCTGTTCGATGAAATGCCCGAGAGAAACTTGGTTACGTGGAATACAATGCTTGGGGGATTAGTGGATGCAGGAGCTTGTGTAGACGCTTTTCAGCTGTTTCTTATTATGTGGTCAAGATCAGGTGATGCTGACTCACGAACTTTTGCTACCATGATAGGGGCAACTGCAAATTTGTATTTAATTTCTCCAGGAAAACAATTGCATTCATGCGTTGTCAAGATGGGTATTTGTGATGATATTTTTGTTGCTTGTGCACTAGTCAACATGTACAGCAGGGGTGGGAGCATTGAAGATGCTCGTTTTGTGTTCGATGAAATGCCAGAGAAGAACACTGTGGCCTGGAATTCGATCATAGCAGGATATGGACTCCATGGCTACAGTGAGGAAGCTTTGAGTTTGTATTATGACATGCAGGATGCTGGTGTACCAATGGACCATTTTACTTTTTCCATAGTTGTTAGAATCTGTGCTAGGTTGGGTAACCTTGAACACGCAAAACAAGCACATGCAGGTCTTGTACGCCATGGTTTTAGTTTAGATACAGTAGCTAATACAGCTCTTGTGGACTTGTATGGCAAATGGGGGAGGATAGATGATGCGCGGAATGTTTTTGATGGGATGCCTCGCAAGAATGTAATATCATGGAATGCCCTGATAGCTGGGTATGGCATTCATGGCCGAGGAGAAGAGGCAGTTGAGTTGTTTGAGAAAATGATCCGTGAAGGAATGAGACCAAACCATGTCACATTTCTTGCTGTTCTGTCTGCTTGTTGTTATTCAGGCTTATCAGATCGTGGCACAGAAATTTTTGATTCAATGAGCAGGGTGCATCACGTCTCCCCAAGGGCGATGCATTATGCTTGCATGATAGAACTATTTGGTCGCGAAGGGCGTCTGGATGAAGCCTTGGCTTTGATAAGAGATGCACCAGTTAAGCCTACGATGAATATGTGGGCTGCTTTGCTAACGGCTTGTAGGGTCCACAAGAACTTAAAACTTGGAACATTTGCAGCAGAGGAGCTCTATGGTATGGAGCCCGAAAAGCTTAGTAACTATGTTGTTCTCTTGAATATATATTACAGCCAAGGCAAGTTGGATGAAGCTGCTTCTGTTGTCTGTACCTTGAGGCGGAAAGGGTTGGAAATGTCACCAGCATGCACTTGGATTGAGATCAAAAAGCGATCATATGCTTTCCTGGCTAATGACAATTGCAATGCCCAGACAAAGGATATATATGAGAAACTGGATGATTTGCTTCTTCAAATCTCAAAACACGGTTACGCTCCTGAAAGAACATCATTGCTTCCGGATGTAGATGAGGAAGAAGAGTGCATGCTACTGCATCACAGTGAAAAGGTAGCAGTGGTCTTCGGGCTGTTAAATACTCCAGATTATACTCCCCTGCAACTTTTGCAGAGCCATCGAATTTGCGATGACTGTCATAAAGCCCTCAAACTAATAGCAAAAGTCACACAACGGGAGATTGTCCTGAGAGATGCTGGCAAATTCCACCGTTTTAGAAATGGCAGCTGCTCTTGTGGGGATTATTGGTAGTTGCAGTTCTTGGGGAGCATTGAACCTTGTCATTTTAAGACCTGGTTTGGCTGTATCTAGTCATATGTTGTAATTATTTCATATCATAGTAAAATGATGGATGAAAATTCAAAAAAGTTGCTCTTTAAACTGGAGAAGGGTTATCACAAAAATAGTTGCCTTTTAGATCCACCCTTCCAATTTTTGTCATATGTTTCTGTTACCACTGTTCAAAGTGTTATGTGGGGTGATGCTTTGAACATAATATATTTGTTAATTACAGTGCTTTTATTCTTGCTTTTTAAGGGCATCTGATCCAAGTTGCTGCTGAAGCTACAAATCAATACAAGTGCTGTTCATATGAATCTTACATTTAAGTGCAAGTGAAAGTCCATTCGCTAATGTAGCATTTTTGGTATTGCAAGCTCTTTACATTTGCAGCTTAAAATTAATGAGTGATGTGATTTATGAAGTAGAAAAGTTATAGTTACCATTTCAACATAGTATAAGCACATTTGACCGTTCAATTTAAAATGCAAGTGCTCAAAATCTTAAGAAAGTGGCAGGAGTCCAATGTCTGGACTTCACGGTCTAACATGGATTCAGTTAGGTCCGACTAATGAAGGATACAAGCTGCATGGTTATGGCACCTTGAGCTCTCCCTCAAAGTACCTGATTAGCTGGGTGCCTCATCGGGTGCGTTGGGCCATGGTATGATATAGATAACCAAAAATTACATATTTTTGTTAATACATCCAAACTGATTATTTCATCTGGACGTTTTGTGATCAGACATTTGATATTTCAGGACTGCTAACAGAAATGGATCAGATCCCTTTTCTTATGAAGATATCCCAGGTATCCTAACATTTTAGGAGCATGCTAAAATATGACTACTTCTCAAAGCTGCAGCTTATCCTATTTTTGAACAGCATAGATGGATGAAGCATGGGTGTTGCAAAAACAATACCTCTACCTTCAGCAGTGATGTTGCCTGGATCTGGTTCTTGCTGGATATTCTTTGGCGGGATCCATACTAGGTTGTTGTAATTGATGAAGAAAGGACTTTGTGAAATCTGACAGTGTCATGTTACATGACTAAGAGAGCTAAATTCCTCTATTTTTTGTTCAATGATGTATCAAAGATATAAAAGGTACAGCTTTTGGTGAACGTACTTGATATTAGCCTGCATATTTTCCCGTTTGTGCAATACACACAGGGAGCTTGGTCATGTGGGAATACCAAGGGGAACAGCTTCCTGTTTCAAAAAGCCAAACATCAATGACTGAAGCAGGTATGTCAAGCACCATCTACACAATTGTAGGGGAGATCATCCCTGGGACACTCCTAGTTGATGGTTGCATGGTTGTCTTTACAAGCTGAACCTGATTCAGATATAGTAACCTGATTTAGATTTAGTATGTCTTCAGTTTTGGTCCCTTTGAATGGCGAAGGCAGATGGTGTAATACTTTGTACTTTAACTACATATCATGGACTTAAAGCCCTTGTTCTATTCGCAGAAAAGTTTCCGTACTATGGATAAGGATGTTATTTTTGGTAATATTACATGCTTGATTTTCTGGTTTGACTGAGTCTTTAAGAAAATGCAGACGACCAGAAGATTAGCATAACTAGGAGTCTAAAGTGCTGAGTTGGATGAGTGCCATGACATCCTAAGATCTCTGATTGTGTTTGATAAAATCTGATGGCACTTCACTCACTGTTGGCAGATGATCTTGCAAGTTCGAGTCTTTGAAATGCTATTGTTAGCCTATGTTACTCATACTTGGCTACAACTGTCCAACACTAGTACGTGTACAGATTTGGACTTTGCCGTTTCCTGGGAGTCACAAGCTCTGGTTGAAAATGAAGGACCATGAAGTACTTCAGATGAATCTTGAACAGAACTGAAGAGTTTGAGTGAGATCGCTATCTGCAATAGTTTAACCCCAAAATCAAGATTTATTTCAAAAATTGCTATATCACATGTAAGTTCGGACTTGGGCTTCTGAAATTCTGATAAATAAAAGGTCAGGAAGTCTGATATTGCTTGGCTAGGCTCCATATTCCTATATGCTCTAGGCTCCATATTCCTATATGCTTTGTTTTGCAGTTGATAGTTGCATACCACAAATTGCTCACATTGAAGAGGTGGCTCGGCGCGAAAACAATATAAGTCAATTGTGCAGTTGGCTTGATGCACAGCCGACCACAGTACAAACTACAGGACAGTTACAGTGCAGCTACAAATGCAGCCTGAATATGTGTCCAGTCTCCTTGCCCATATCAGTGTCAAGCCTTCAACACAAATGTGGTGGTGAAATGAAGAGTCCGAGTAATACGGTCATGAGTAGTCATGTCGGGGGTTAATGAAATGGTTGTTACTTGTTAGTGGCCAGCCTGAAGATGTGTTCAGCCTGAATTCATTGCAAAGCTGTTAAAACTAGCAAACCAAACATGTAATCTATTAGTGAAATTTTGCACCCGCTTTATCTAGTTTTGTTCACAGCATTTGTCAGGCTTGGAATCATTATTTTTTCTTTTCAGGATGCTTTGATTGCTTTTTCTTGAAAAGCAAGATCTGGTTGCATTAGTTTACCTACATGATCATATCAAAGTACGTTAATAACATGGTAACTTTGCGCCCAACTCCTAAATAATAGTTCCAACAACAAAAATATATAGTTAATTAGTTATATTATTTAATAAATGAAAATAATCTCTCTACAAGCAGTTATGTATGTAGAGATAAGACGGCCTACATCTAAATTTCCCCCGACCTTAAGAAATCGGGACCTACACTAAAAGTTGTTGTTGTTATATATTATTTAATAATTACGCATAAAAAGGTAGGTCAACTTTTTACTATTGCAAGAACTGATGTACCCCTCTTTGCTCAAGTCTTTTTCCTCTATAATTGTTCACGGAGTATTTGGATGAAAGTTGGGTTATATTTCTTCAAGTACAATGTACCATACTCTCATTTATTAGAGTTATATCCTTTTTCAAATTTAAAATCAAAAAAAGGGCAGAGCAGGAAGGTGAAATTTTCACCTCCATCATCGCCCTATATTAACTCAATTTTATCCACCGTGAATGAGATAAATGAACGATTTTTGACGAATTTGATCCCCTTTCCTCTATTTTTGTTTGTTAGAGTATAAACCTATTCCTGGAGCTTCAACCATAAGTTTAAACTTTTGGTTGAGTTGGTTCTTGAATATGGTATCAGATGGTATCAGAGCCTTTCTGAGCGAGAGGTCTTAAGTTTGAATCTCAACAACCCTTATATGGATTTATTGCGACAGGTAGGAGGAGCCTTTATATCAGTCACGCTTCAAGCTCAAAGGACATTCACGTGATGGGGCGTGTTAGAGTATAAACCTATTCCTGAGCCTTTAACCATTAGTTTAAACTTTTGGTTGAGATGGTTCTCGTTCATGGTATCAGAGCTTTTCTGAGTTAGAGGTTTCAATTTTGAATATCAGCAGTCCCCATATTGATTTATTGCGCAAGGTATGAGAAGCCTTTGCAGTATCCACGCTTCACGTAATGGGGTATGTTAGAGTATAAACCTACTTTTGGACATTCAACCCTAAGCTTATATTATTGGTTGAGTTGGTTCTTGAACACTGTTATTAATATACTCAAACAAGATGAATGTAATTTCATTTGCCAAACATGTAAACAAATTCAAGTTGTTCTCAAACAAGTTGAAGAGAAAACCTCAATTTCTCCCCTTTCTACAAAGATTCCCATCTAACACTCAACTTACAAATGTGGAGAGTGAATGGAGGTTGAGAAAATCTCTGCTGAAGGAGAAACGTGCTGCGTGAATTGCTTGCAATTTGATAGCGAGAATCAGGATTAGGGGCAGAATTTAGGGCACAAAACCATCAGTAGTTTATCACTTTACCTTCTACCATTAGAAATGCAAAAAAATTAGGTAGACATCTCACTTGAACAAGTAACCATAATACGAGTGATTTACCTTCAAATGTTGAAAATATAAGGCTAAATTTTATAGGAATAATTAAACAAGCAACAATTTTACCAGTCCCTTTTTTTTTTTTTCAAATCTTCTTATGAAATGGTGAGATTTTTGACGAGTATTTTGTTGAAAACAAAAAAGAATCAATCACCATTTAGTTATATCGTAATAGTGACATGCACTTTTTTTCAAAAATTTTTTTGGGCTAAGTAGTAAAATTATTTTTTTGTCAAATCATACAGTGAGAATCTTACTTTTTCCCCTCATCTTCAGAGCACATGACTCATCAGTAGGGGCATAATACCTTCACATTAATTTTTGAGCCACCTTTTTGACTCACAAACTGCCTTTTACTCTTTAATGCAAAGCTTACAACTTTGATTCGCTATATGAAATAATAGCCATGGATCCTACCACAGAACATGTTTTATTGGTTTTTATAAAGTAGTATTGTTAAAGTTCTCAAAAATAATTTTTCTATATTCAAAAAATAATTTATGGTTATTTAAGCTAATAAAAATATTTTGGCCATCTTTGAAAAAAAATGATGAAAAATAAAATTATTATCAAATATATAAATAACTTAAAAACACATCTATAGCGATTTTTAATAGTATTAGTCTACCAAATAACGGTGCATATATGCTCATTTTTAAAGTAAACAAATTAAAAAAATTTATCCAATTTTTTCAAAAAAAAAAATTCATCCAAAACAACTCAAAGAACAACGTGGGCTGAGCGCAACTGTCCAAAGCACATGCCTAATTTTTAAAGTATTGTCCAGTCCGAAAAGTTCAACTGAGGCAGTGGTTAAAAAAAAAGAAGAGCAAATCAACGCGATAAAATGACGTTGTTTTGCTATGCGTACGACCAAAAAAATGAGCAAGCGGCTCATTGCTCTGAGCTATCTCATGAGCCGTGAGCCGCGCGCAATCTATTACACGCATTACGAGTGACTTGCTGGTTCGAGTAGGTAAAATGCAGCTTGCAAATTAGATCGCGGATTGTACATGCTCTTAAGGACATGTAAACTAGAGAAGTTAGCCCCAAAAAAAAGGCAGAAATGCCTCAATTTGTTTTTATTGATGCACATTGAAAAAGTATCAAAATTAATTTTGTCATCGATAGTGTACAAGCAAACCCTACACCAGATGTCTAAGTCGACCAAAACACTCAATATCTTCATATTTGGGGGCAGGAAGATACCGAAGTTTCCAAGGAGTTATCGACGGTGATTGGTCATGGACTGTTTGCTAGCTCCAAAACACACAAAAGTACATAAAAATAAAATAAAATAAAATAAAAATCCCATGGATTTGGTCAAATATTGTTGGCCCTTAGTGATGAATTTTGACAATAATTGACCAAGCCGTTAACATGTCACATATGATTGGACTTTTATTTTATTTTATTTTATTTTTTTTTTACAAATTGTTTGCTAGAGATGTGGGCAAAATTTTGTTCCAAAGTCATTATTGAATTCACGCAATTCAAAATCTTAGACAAAAATATGAACTTTACCTCTGAAGTTTACATTGCATGCCATGTTGGAAATTCTGTTAGTTTATTGTTTTTGAACTAATGCTAAAATTCAGTTCATTTTGATCATGGTTCTGAATTTGTGAAATTTGGAAGATATTGGTCACTATATTTTTGTTTTGAAATTTAAAGTTTAGATGAATCGTTATTTTTGAATTGATAATCAGATCGGGTTATAGTGAATCAAGAGATTTCATGAATGAATTTAAACATAAATCGACTTGAATTCTTGTAAAACACACTCAGCTTTTAGAGTATAAGGTTGATTTGCATCCATCGTGAGTTCGAACAAGCGGACAATTGAGTTCGGTCATGAAACATTACCCATATTGATAATCGGATTGAAATGCATAAGGTTTTCACCAAATCAATCAAACCAAAATTGATGAATGTTAAATAAAGAAGAACATTATTTT
>NCQV01066994.1:0-14056 GCA_002740545.1 Lophocereus schottii
AACAATCATATTAGCACATGGAATAGGTGGAGCTAGAAGAACTCATAGAACCTCACTTTAGTAGTGAAACACAAATCAATCATATAATCTCTTTCCAAAGAATCAAATCCACCATAAGCATGTTAAGACTCTGTAATTGCCACGACTAGAATGTAAAACACACTAGGAAATCATGAGCACTTAATTAGGATTGTAGTAGGGCTATTGGTAAAGCCTTAGAGGGAAACAAATATTTTGGGATTGTAGAGCAAGAAGCCAACAACTTAGAGCAAAATTTATTGCCTCCAAATTTTCCATAAAACAAACTCCTCAAACTGATCCATATTGAATATACAAGCAAATCCCCTTAGTTGGTTCAAAACGAGAGAAAGTGTTGAAATAATCTAATCTAATATCAATGCTAAACTCGTTTATTCATATTTTTTTAATTATTTTTTGTCACTTTTTTTCCAAAGAGAATGATTATAGCACAGGACATTAAGTACCTTTCAACACTCCTCAGCCAATAACCAACCAATTACAACTAGGGGAATTTGTGCATGGAACTTACAAATCTCTTGTTACATCCAAATAAACCATGCTTCTTATCTTCACCCACAAACCAGTGCAAATCAAGAAATATAACTCTATAGTCTTTGCTAAACACAGTAAGATATGTATTTGACCAAGGGCTATATTAGAGGTTCACATCAATAAACAGTGTCAAGGACTTATGTTTTTGGCCAAGGGCTATATTAGAGGTTCACATCAATAAACAATGTCAAGGACTTAAGGCTCAAAAGGGGTAATAAGGGGTAAATCATGCATGACAAGGGTGGGTATTTGGTTGATGTAGCTCATTAATTCAAAGAATGCTAAATCATGTTGCCTGAATGTGCATGCTAAATGTGATCTTCAATAAGAGTCAAAGCAAATTCTAGAGACTTAGAATCCAGGAAGAGTCGCACTTAAAAAAGAATATTAGACTAAAATCAATGAATTAGCCTATTCCAACTCAAAGCCTCGTGGGACAACTACCAAACTACAACTAGCTCATTGAACCTCACATGCAAAATATTCATGTAAAGAGTCATTGAGCAATCAAGTCAGATTTGACATGATGTTCAAATCAAGAAACACATTTTTAAAAACTCATAATCAAACATTTTTATTCACAAATGGGCATAACTAAGAGGTTAAATTTAAGCCAAGGAAAGCAACCCAGCATAAAGAGTTCATCATCAAAGGATTTTTCTCTTTTTTTTCATCTTTTTTCATAGATGCATGGCAATCCTAATATGCAAAAATTGACCCTAGATGTTCCTAATAACAATTTGAAATGCCCATTTAAAGCAAAAACTTTGAAAAGAAACCTAAAATAGAAAGAAACCTAAATGCTTAACTAAAAATGTTCTAACTATCCCTAAATGCCGATCTAATGCAATCTATTCATAACATCCACATACTCACAAACAAACTCCCTCATGCTTGGACAAACCATTGTCCTTAATGTAAGCACATGATAAACATAGGGGAAGGGAAGAAGAATTAGACAAGAGGCAGAGGGAGTGAAGAAGGAGGGTGGGGTTAAGAGAGATGCCAATCACGCCGAGTGTCATGACAAGACTTAAAGTCTTGAAAATATTGATTTTGGGAAGTAATCATCCAACAAAACTCACCATGCCATTCCTGAACAAAGTCACAGAGGGCGGTGTGCTCAAAATGGACATAAGCCCATAAGGAAACTTGCTCCTCTTGTATGGCTTGTAGGGTGTCTTGTATATCTATGTAGTCTTGGGGTGAGGAAGGTTGGGAGGAACTAGAAGCACCTAGATGGGGTGCAGGAAAAGGACAATGCACGGGATGAACCAATTCCTCACCACTGGGCATAAACAAAAGGTCATCTAGGTTCAAAAAGGTAGTTCATTTAATATTTGAAAGAGGTATAGGCCTGTTTCTAGGGTAAATCAAACACGTTCAACCACCCGTCACCTGTAAAACTTCATTTGCTCAAAAGTTGCTACTATTAACCTCTTAGACCTAGACACTCAACCATTAGGGTTGGGTTTAATAACAACTGAGCTAGCTATATGGTTATAAGACCCCCAATCACTATCCTATTAGTAGAACTAGTAGTCGCACTCAGTAACTAATTGGTAAAGAAATACTCAGGGTTAATATGTGTCCCTTGCAATATGCTATGTAATAAAATATAACATGAACAGATGAGGCACTTTCGAAATGTGCTCCTAGGCAAACAATCCACCGGCAAGCACACATTGGGTCACTTGAACATAGGGATTTCTAATGAGGATGCCTTTAGATTGACTAGCATCATGTCGATAATTCCTAGTAATTATATACCGAAAAGCATTAGGATTAAGCTCTCTAAGCACATGACAATGGTCTAAATCCAAACTAGGTGGAAAACCTAAGACACTATTAAAAGCACTTAAATTCAACTCATAGAGTTTCTTGCTTAGAAAAACAAAATATAGCCCTCATGACATCAGGGACCAATTATGACTTACACATGCAAAGTACTCAAGAATTCAAGAATAAGGTCCTAATATTTGTGGTCTAAAATATGTTGGTAGAAGGCAAACTATGTCAAGGGAGAGATGCAGTTATAAGAATGTTCTAGTTGCAACAAGCGAGATGGACTAGGTTAGGCCGATGGAGGGCAAATCAAATTAGTCTAATGGAGTGTGGACTAGGTTAGGTGAGATAGGAGTGGTCAGGTTGATTAGGCCATAAGAGATGGATGTAAGGATAGAGTTAGGTAAGGTTTAGTATAAGGATAATGGAAAGTGATAAGTTGCATGTGAAAGTGATAAAGGTAAGGATGAGTGGTCCTAGTTAAAGGAGTTCGAGTCACCATGTGGCAAAGGAAGTTATCTTCTTTCATACAGACTGAGCGGGGATGACTTTTAGCTCTACTGGGGATAAACTTTTGTCATCAGTTAGCCCACAAAAAGCCCATACGTTACAGCAGATGGGCAGTAACCTGAAGACTATATCTTTAGTAATTCAGCATAAAAAGTCATGAAGGAGGAATAAAGTAGAAGAGTATGGAAAGATCTAGTTTCTTACACTCTAGATAACCCACATGATTTACCTAGTAACCTAACAGAGTGACGCCTTTTTAATGGTTAATCCAATGCTCTACCTTCAAAGTGTTAAGTGTTTCTCTCCTTAATTTTGATGCTAATAGGGCCGTAAGTGCACAATGACGTTGTAGCAAATCAAGGTCGATCCCACAGAGACCAGGTTGATCTACTAGGTAATATTCCCTGAAGATAGCCTAAGCGAATCCAAATTTGAGAATGAAATTTAACTGCTCTATTATCTAATCTAATAAATAGTCAAGAAATTATATGAAACTAGCAATCTCCCAACTTATGTATCAATCAAGTACTCCTTCCTCAATTGGTTGCTTTAAAGGAGATAATTGAAGTATCACAACCCTCTTTTAAGGCGGAGCGAAATACTTAAATCTAACCAATTCCCATTTTTTAAGGACTCTCGATTCGTTTATGTTCATTATGCATACGATTATTAAATCAATGGTTTCTTAATCGGCGTTTCTCTTCCAATACTCCACACAATCAAGTTAAATCTTTGGATTCTAGTATTAGATTTCACCTTTCAATTCTTTATCCGACACCCACAATACGCAAGAAAATGATCAAATTTCTCACAAGATAATAAACTTCTACAATTCGATAAAACAATCCAACAAATTAAAAAGCGCCAATTGATATCAACACAAGATCAAGAAATTAACAAGTATTTGCATAAATCCAAAACCAAAACAATTACGACAATCAAAATTACAAAATATAAATCTAAATTTAGAGAAGAGAAGAGAAGAGAAGAGAGATGCTCAGCTATGGTCATGCTTGAACCGTTGTACAAACCCGGAATGGAATCCTTGAAAATCTTCACTTCAACTCACTCTCTCTCCCTCTAATCTAAATCCTCATATAACTAATGAAATTGAAGAGAGGAAATGGAATGATGGGATGATGAGACGATGCCTTTGCCGCTGCGAAAATGGCCCTATTTATGGAAAACACAATCAACCTTAGCCGAACGATCAGGGAAAATGAATCGGCTAGCAGTTATGCCTCCACCACGGACCGTGTCATCCACCACAAGCTGACCATGGTGCTGACTGGAATTCAAATGTTTTTGTTCTTCTTCCCTCCACAGGCATAGCAACTCAGGGGCACCCATGGGGAGTCAAAACACATCCAATGAGGGTCAAATGTTGGGTCAAAATGGCTTAAAATCCTGTAAAATGACAATTATGCCTAAGCATAAAACAGGAAAAAGAGTATAAACTATAATATAATGTATATAATTTTTCCTAAAAATGCAGGAAAATGACCCTAAAATAATATGTACATTAAGCACTTATCAAACTCCCCAAGCTTAAACTATTACTTGTCCTCAAACAAACACTAAATAAAACCAAAAAGGTGAGATGCATATATGACTCAAAAATGCAACAACCTCCTTTACATAGGCAAGCCATAACATATCATAAGCAAGAATGTTAATCAACAGGAACCCTAAATAGTATGCAAGGCATTTCAAAATCAGAAGAATGTGAATGTTTTCAAAAAAGTATATGACAATAAACTTTCCCCTAAGGAACCACAAAGCACATCATGCAAGCACATAGAACTGATTAGAGTGTAGTGGACGGGTGGAGCCTCACTTTTGGGAAATGTAAATCACTCCCACTCATGCGTTTGAAATATGGCATAGGTTCACTCAAGACTCATTTCAATGAAGCAATCTACCATATGTTTGTAAAGACTCTCAAATTCTCCACTACTAGAATGCATTGTGCACAGGACAATCAAGAGGACCTTATATGGGTTATAACGTGGACTAGAAGGGTTAAGGGAAAGGAGTGGACAAAAGCATTTGGGCAATGTGGAGTTATACAGCCAAATGACTAGGAGCATCCAACCAAAGCACCCATTAACTAATAAGTTCACCAATACTTCAAACTCCAACAACATAATGAACATACTCTAATGAATCATGTAGGAAATGAGTTGATAAAGAAGGAATACAAACTATGTACATATCCAATGCCAATCATTTAGTCATTTTCTTTTCGCTTTTTTTCCTTACGATTTTCTCTTTTTTTTTCACTTTTTTTTTTCAACATAACCTTTGTTTCTTTTTTTTTAGGGAAATGAAACAAGAATTTCAATTATTGAAAGGCATAGGACCACCTATATATATATATACACCCCAAACAAGAGGGAATCAAAGAAAATGCTCAACATCATCAATCCCTTAACAATCCAACATACCGAAGCCACCTTAAACTCAATTATCCCCATAAGCACCCACTACATACTTGAAGTGATGCCCCATAGACTTGGCTTAAAGGTTAGAATATATGTTTGACCAAAGGCTAATATGAAGGGATCACAACAAAAATAGATATAAGCTCAATGGGGCTAGCAAAGGGAATAAACATAAGGGTTGGCCATTTGGCTATGTGGATAAAATGGTCAACAAAAGAAATGCCTCTACCACATCATCAACTATACACATGCTAATGTGATTTTGAACAAGAGTCTAGGCAAGTTCTAGAGATGTAACATGGAAAAGTCACACACATGAAAGAAATATGAGACTAAATATAATGAATTAGTCAAATAAGGCTCAAAATCTCACGGGTTATCTACCAAAGTATCATTAAGCCCACAAAATGACTCCCAGATACTAATATTAGTGCTAAAGACTCCAAGGGATAATAAAGTTCTCAATCAAGACAAGGATAAAAACAAGAAATATTTATAGAACCTTCAAAAAGTTTAGCACCAAAAAGGATTACACATAAAATATAATCAAGCTCATGAAAGCTAATGTGCCTAACCAAAACATCATTGGAGGCTATCTATACCATCCCTATATGTAGTCCTATATATAAACTAAAAAAATCAACTAAATACAACATGCTAATGGAAACAAAAAGAAATCTAAAACTACATGCTCTAATAACTATGCAAACTAATAACCAAAATAGAAAACGTAGAAGCTACCCTTCCCTATGCTTAAATAAAGCATTATTATTCAAAGTAACGAAACTTAAAGGAGGGGAACAAAAGAAAACAATCTCACCGAGTTAGGTGCAGAGTGCACCTAAGCTATGCAGCCTAATGATAACCGGGGCACATGGAGTATCAGCCACTCCATCACATCTTTAAGATACAGCTGATCAAATTAGACGCCATTAAGGCCTATAAAGGCTTATTAAACTCTTGGGACCACAATTTAGAAAATAAAAGGTAAATCGGCAATAACCAAATTCACACTAAAGACAACAAGTATCCTCTTAACCTTATCAAAACCCAAAGAAAAATCATAGGAATGATTAAAGACTGTAGTCCATGTGATTTTCCTAGGGAAGTCCTCTACGCCTATATTGTAAGGATCAAGGGAGGGATCATACCCTCCTGAGTAACCTAGGGACACATAATCATCAATATTCCCACCAAGCATACTAAATATGTTATCCAAACAGCCCAAATCATTATTAGCATCACAAATCATAGGATTACCAATAGGCTCAACAATGTCATACTCAGTGGAATCAGAGGGTAATGAACAAATATGTGAAACATGAGAATGTTCAAGGCGATTAGGGAGAATATTATTATCAAAACCAAGGCTGGGAGACTCCTCATGCGTAAACACATCATGGGACCCCTCCAAAGGAGTCTTATCTTAATCATACACCAACTTTAACGTATCTTTTGACTCAAAACATGCATCAATAGCATCATACCCAAAAGGCTCACTCGCTCAAGCCCCGTGCATCAGCTAAAGGAAATGATGAATCATGTAAGGTCAAGACAACATCAGTATTGTCCCAGGGCGATACAAAGTCTAGTTGAGCATAGCATGCATAATAATGGCACAAATTAGTTTCCTGGTTAGAAAAATTACAGACTTCAGATCAAAAAGAGGAATAATAAGAATAGAATGCGCAAGGATCAAGAAATGAATATCTGAAAACACGACTAACCTTCTCAAACTCAAATGAATCCCAAGCAACCCACTCAAGCAAATACCATGCCTCATAAACACTTTTAGCATGGAAATCCCAATACTCCAAAAGAATACAGGTTTTACTATTCACACCCTCATCAACAATGTCCAAAATTTCCCATTTATCCACACAATAACCACATTGAGTAAGAAAGACACTTAAGCGCTTAAAATACCTCCAAAATAGTTCATGCTCGAATTGGAAAAAATGAAAAATTGCCATTGTTTTTATTTCTCAATTTTGTTTTGGTTAATTTTCAATTTTGTTTTCAAGGAAGAACAAAATGCTCAGTCAAACCTATCGAGAAAATCCTAGTATTTGACACGAGTCCCCAGTAACAGTGCCAAAAACTTGATGGCCTACAAGTGCACGGTAGCTTTATAGCAAATCAAGATCGATTCCATAGAGACTAGGTTGATCTACTGGGTTATATTCCCTCAAAAAAGGCTAAGCAAATCCAAATTTCAGAATGAAATTTAACTACGCTATTATCTAATCTAATGAATACATAGTCAAGGAATTATGCAAAACTATCAATCTTCCAACTCATGTATCAATCAAGCACTACTTCCTCAATTGGTTCTTTTAGAACCGATAATCGAAGTATTACAACTCTCTTGCAAGGCGGAGTGAAATACCTAAATCTACCCAATTAACATTTCTCAATGGCTCTCGATTTGCTTTGGTTTATTACTCATCCGATTATCAAATCAATGGTTTCTCAATCAATATGCTCTCTCAATACTCCACATAATCTAGTCAAATCTTAGGATTCTGGTATTAGATTTCACCTTTCAGTTCTTTACCCAACACCCACAACATGTAAGAAAGTGATCAAATTGCTGACAAGACAATAAACTTCTAGAAAATTCTATAAAACAATCCAATAAATTCAAAAGCACTAAATGATATCAACACAAGATCAAGAAATTAGCAAGTATTTGCATAAATTCAAAATCAAAACAATTAAAATTACAAAACATAAATCTAAATTTAGAGAAGAGAAGAGTAAAGAAGAGAAAATAGATGTTTGTGCACACGGGGAACGAAATTCTTGTAAATCTTCACTTCAACTCAGCCTCTCTCCCTCTAATCTAAATGCTAGTCTACCTAATGAAATTGAGGAGAGAAAATGGAATGATGGGATCATTTGATGATGCCTTTGTTGCTGCAAAAATGGCCCTATTTATAGCAAAACACAATCAACCTTAGCCGCATGATGAGAGAAAATGAACAGGCTAGTAGTTATGCCTCCACCACGGTCCGTGGCATCCACCATCGGCAGACCATGGCACTGGCTGGGATCAAAAGTTTTCTGTTCTTCTTCCCTCCACAGGCACAGCAACTTAGAGGCACCCATGGGGAGTCAAAATAAATCCAATGAGGGTCAAATGCTGAGTCGAAATGGCCTAAAATCCTGCAAAACACATCAAACGATCATAAGATAGCATAAAATGGGAATAAGAGTATAAACTATGACATAAAGCACATAATTTTCCTAAAAATAGAGAAAAATGACCCCAAAATAATATATACGTTAAGCTCTTATCAGATGCTCTCCTCTCTCTAACAATTTGATGTGTTTTGATGCCTCTAACTGACTTGATGCCAATTGACTGATGCTAATTTTTTGATGCTAAACTGATGCTTAATTCCTCCCTCCAACCCCTAGGGATATCCTCCTATTCATAGCAGTGGAGGAGATAGTCTAAGTCATTTTATTAGAAAGGGGACCTAATCCTAGTCTCATTAAGGTTAATCTAAAGAGGTCTATGACTTCAGCTATAACTCTCACTCATTAGTTAAGCGAAAATAATCAATCTAGAATTCTAGGTAATTAATCCCATCTAATTAGAAAAAGACCCAGAGAAAGGGAGCCCGGTCGGGATCCCATCTAAAGAACTCAGGCCAGTTCTTGGAAGCGAGAACTCGCCAGGTTCCTGGGTTAGGCTCCAGTCAACCCAATTTGTTGTGATCGTAACTTTCATGTACAACCTCTATTTTGGGTGATTCTTTTGGTTTGTTGAAAGACTATTGACTATAGTTTCTAACAAAGCTAATTCATAATAGGTAATGGTGGAGCAACATATAAGCAAAATAGTAAATAGGTGTCATTTTCAGTGCATCTCTAAATATTTGACTTATATCTCTTCCATCACTTATCAGACTTTGGTGGATAATATATCATTAGAAATCTTATTCACTTAAAAATGTTGATGCCTGGATTTAATAATCTTACACTCCCTATAGTAGATCTCAATTAGACGTGAACACTGCCAATGTAGGCTTATTTAGGCTTTTTGGGCTCTGTTAACCTTTTGGATTATAATTCAAGGATTACTCTACTGGGCCCCCAGTAAACACGTAAGTGTATAATTTTTATCATTAGGCAATTAAACATGAGATATCATTTTTAGGCGTCTACACTTAGCCCCCACTTTTATCAGGCCTGGGTAAGGCAAAGGTCAAAGTAATAATCTGCACTTGTGGTTGCCTGTTTGACTGTGATGATGTAAAATCCAAGCCTGGCCACTAAGGGTCTTGAAACTTGGAGTCTGCCAACTTTCGCCATGACGATGACCGATGTTAGAAATTCGAGACCGGCTGCTGAGGGTCCTAAGACTTGGCGCCAGCCAACTTTCCTTATGACAGTGATCGATGAAGTAGAAATCAAACCCTGGCCATTGAGATCTAAAGACTTGGTACCTGCCAAACTTCGTCGTGACAATAGAAGATAATGTAGAGTCCAAGGCTAACCACTAGTGGTGATGAGACTTAGCGCCCTGGAACATTCATCGTGCTAGTGGCCGATGACATAGAAATCCAATTAGCCAATGATGTAGATCCCAAGCCTAGTTGATAAGGGTCTTAAGACTTAGTTCTCGCCAACTTTCACCATGACAATGGTCAATAATGTCCCACTGTGCCAAAAGCTTGTGATTGTCCAATTATGCTCGGAGTCAATGATGTGGTCGAAATGTCCCATTGTGTCGGTATCTAGTGGTGTCCCATTGTGATGGCAGCCAACAATGTTGAAATATCCCATTATGTGAGGAGGTAGTGGTGTCGAAAGATCCCATTGTGCTAAGAGCTAGTGATGTCAAAATGTCCCATTGTGTTAGGAGCCTTTGGCTATCCTATTACGCCTAGAGCCAATAATGTTGAAATATCCCATTATGCCAAGAGCCAATAGTTGTCCGATTATACCGACAGCCAGCAATTTCGAAGTATCCCATTGATCCAGAAGCCAGCAATGAACCTTAGGGGAGTGCATTGCTGAATATCTATGGCTAACTCCTTAAGAACTTAGTAGTGTTTAAGCCTAAAGACTTGCAGTTAGATCCCTTTAAATTGTTGGTCTTTGAACCCGAAGTTTGATCCTAGAGGACTTGGTGTCATGAGGTATAGAGATGTCAAACATTCATGTTTAATCCCCATTTTTTCACTTGGGCATTGAAGTCATCTCCTTCTCATGAGAGTTGGTTGAATGTGGTGGGCATTGAGGCATCCTTCTTTGTTAAGATAAAGAGGACAAGGTCTCCTTTGTGACTAGATCTACTTGAACTTGAGTACCTGATAGGATTGGTGTCTTCGACGATGATGCTTGCGCAAGGCCTGCTTCGAGGCTAAAGTCCCCCACTTTGGCTAAGCTTGATTAAGGCAAGGGTCAAAGTATAAATGCCTTTATGACAGTTATAGATGTCGTCTTCAGAACCTTTGATTAAGATTCATAGCAAACTAGGGTTGTGTGTCTTTCTTATAGGGTTGTTGGGAAGGCTAAGTGCACCCTTCTTCGATCCAGGGTTCACAAGTTATTAGCAAAAAGAAGGGTCCAATAATTAGGCTAAAGACCTATGCATTGATTTATGTGCACGTACTAGCCTAAGCAGGACTATACGTGCGTGCCAACTATGCAGACTTGATTTTGCTAACTATCCAAACATGATGATGATGATCTAACCTCGTATGCATATAGGTTTCATACTAAGTTTGGTGTCCATAGGAAAAGGCCTAATTAAGGTATAGAAGACTCATGGGCTAGGCAAGTGATGTTTTGTAGCTTAGGGTGAGAGGTAAAAAGTTAGGTGAGGATCCATGTCATGGGCCATAAGTTGCCCAGGATAGGAAAAATCTCTCATTCAATGGAAGAAGTATCCTTTAATTTTGCATTAAAGTGATCATATTTTGAAGAAACCCCCCATCTCTATTTATTGTAATAGAAGCCCCACATGTCTGACAATAATGATAAACGAAGATGCTTTTGCTAGTTGGAGTAGCCCCCAGTCCAATAGAGTAAATGTGATCATTTCCCTTGGGAATATGCTTTTGTTGGCGCTGCCTAGAGCAACCACTAGTTTAGTTCAAAGAAGATGGTCAACTACTTGTCAGGAACCATTTACCATTAGTGGAGCCCTAACTATCGAGGGAAATGAAGGAGATCCCCTTATCTTGCATGATGGGTGAGTTCCTATTTAGGAAGGCTAAGAATATGACATGAATATTTGCTCTTAAATTTATAGTCATGATTGAAACCAAGAGTCTTGAATTTCGGAATGTAAGATTAGAGACTATGATGATTGAGAGGAGATGGTAAAGTGGGTGAATGGTTTGTCCGATCTGATTCGATGGAAGTAGTCAATAGAATGCATCTTTGTCTTTAAAAACTCTCCTCTTGCCTAGTCCACCTTTTTAGGTTTTCAAGCCAACTACTCTTTGTTCTTTCTCTTTTTCTCTAAAGACTAGAGGACTAAATGGAGATGTCTCTTTATGATAAAGAATATTCATGGCCAGGCCTTAAAGGGGTTACCTACGTATCCAATGTAGAATCAGACTAGTGACAGGGCCACAAAAGCACGGTGACATTGTAGTAAATCAAGGTCATCTCGTACAAGGACTAGTTTGAGCTATCGGGTTATATTCCCTCAAGATAGACTAGGCAAAAAAAAATTTGAGAATGAAATTGAACTATGCCACTTATATAAACTAATAGTTAAACATTCAAGGAATTTAATCAAATCTACTAATTTTCCAACTCAAGAATTAATCAAGCACAACTTCTTTAGATGGGTAATTCCAAAACTGATAATTGATTTATCAAGTCCCTCTTTCAAGGTAGAATGAAATTATTAAATCTAATCAACTACCATTTCTCAAAGATTTTTGATTAATCTAAGATCACTACGAACGCGATTATCAAATTAAGGGTTTCTTAAAAAGCGAGTCTTTCAAAAGATCTCACACACTTAAGTCGAATCTCAGTTTTCTAATATCTAGTCTCACCTTTCAGTTCTTCACCAAATGTCTAAAATAAACAAGAAGTTGATCACGTTCCATACTAGCTAATCAACATCTAAGATTCAATAGAATAAACCCAACGAATTAGAGCACTTTAATATCAAAACAACAATTGGTTCAACCATAATAATTCAACTTAATTACCATATTAACAATTAAAAGTTCAACATAAAAATGATACTAATCTAAAAAGCAAAAAGATCTAAAGAGAAAAGAGAAGACAAGGGAGAGGAATTGCTCAGACAAGCATGCTTATATAGGTAGATGCAAACCCAACCCCGAATCCTTGTAAATCTTCACCTTGAACTTACTCTCAACCCTGGCTAATCTAAATCTAAATCCTAGCTAGATGATGAACGTTGAAGACTAGAATGGAATAGGATGATGAATGAAGTGGTAAAATGTGGCTTTTATCACTAAAATCAAGTTTGCAAATTGCTACACGCATGGAACACGAACAGCAACGAAAGAATCCAGGAGGCTCGGGGAAACAGCGGCCATCAAGCACCACGGCTTGACTGCAGGTCCCACCACGAGCCATAGCCCCTACCAAGGTCTGACCATAGGGCCCTTTGTTCTAGTGGCTGCTTTTCTTGGATCTCCCTGGACTGTGGTTCTGGCCATGGTTTGTCCGTGTTGGATGTCTTTCTTTTTCCATCTTCCTAGATTTACAATGCCTTCAAATCTTCATTCTACTCACATGACTTGCCTCACAAAATGAAAATCTACAAACACTATGAAAACAAGTGAAACCAAGCGTAATAATAGAAATAATGGCATAAATTATACAATTAAGCATACTAACATCCTAAAATGACTCCTGAACACTTATGAAATCCTATGCAAATATGACATTCATCACTCCCTCATGCCTATACCTTTACTTGTTCTCAAGCAAACACTAGAGAAAATCTATGATGGGAGATGCATCTACGATTCAAAACATAACAACCTCCTCAAAATAAGCAACGGATAGCACATCACAAGTAGGAGTGACAATCAATTGCAACCCCAAGTAGTACACAAAACAATTTAAAATCAAGGGAAGGTAGACGCTGTCAATAAAGTATATACTACCATAAGCCAGATATCAAACTTGATCACCCCTAAAGAACCACAAACCATATCATGCAAGCAAATGGAATTGTAGAGCCAATTGGACAGGTAGGACCTCACATTTGAAAAATGTGAATCACTCCTGCTCATGTGTTTAAAATGTGGCATGGGTTCACTCAAGACTCATTCCAAATATGCAATCCGTGGTGGGCTTGTCAAAACTCTCAAATTGTCCCCCACTAAAAATGCAATGTGCACATAACAATCAAGAGGACTTCACCCGGGTTGTAACGTGGGCTAAAAAGGGGTTAAGGGAAAGGAGTGGATTAACGAATTTGGGCAATGCAGAGCTATTTAACCAAACGACTAGAGAGAAACCAACAAGGCACCAAGAAACCATGAAGTTCACCAATACTCCAAACCCCAATAACACAATGAACATATCCCAATAAATTATGTGGGAAATGAGTTGATAAAGATTGGAATTCAATCTATGCAAATGCCCAATGCCAATCACTTAATTCATTTCTTTTTTTATTTGTTTCTTTTTTCCACTTTTTTCTTTTTTGTCTTTTTTTCCAACATGATTTTTTTCTTCTTTTTTTTTTGAAAATCAAATGAAGATATCATCAATTGAAAGGC
>NCQV01066994.1:23665-33915 GCA_002740545.1 Lophocereus schottii
TCTCCCCCACTAGGGTAAGTTAGATTTGGTTTTAGGTGAGGTTGGGTTAAGACGTGCATGTAGGTCTTCATAAGTTAAGTTGAAGATATTATGTTGCTGATTGGTCAAATAATTTTATTTTCGTTTTCATATCACATGATTTTACTTTCTTGTTTTAGATATTCTTGGCCATTTATTTTTCCATTTTCTAGGACTCATTCGGACCCCCTTTTGATTTGATTAAATTTTATATATTTTTTAACTTGAATTCAGTGCAGAACAGAAACATTCAAAAAGGGATTAGATAAACGACGCTGCATAAGAAAATGGAGAAAAATGGACCTCTTACTAATGTAGAATTGAAGTACAATACTTGGACTCAAAGGATCGGACGTGGTAGGGCCTCCGTAACTCGAACGTGAAACTAAATTAGAGAACCTAAACAATTGAATTTCTCAAAGCGATTGTTCCTTGGCTAATGTCGAATGATAGAATAGTTCTTAAATTTTATAGAGTTGCTAGCACAATTTCAAATAGATGTACAAACCTACAATTCTAAAAAACATGCCCTATTCCTTGTTTTAGTCAAATCATTTAAACTGATAGGACAATTGAGGGGCATAGGATTTGACCATTAAGAAGAAGAATAGCTTTTTTATACGATTATAATTCTAAGGTTCCCGAATGGGAGATTACATGTATGACTCCACTGCTACGAATCGCAAGCATCAAATCAGGGTGTCGATACAATCTAATAGATGGTGAAAACCACCATTAGACTGCTCGCTTTAATGGCAACTTCTACTAAAAATGAATGTATCCAAACTTATATTTTTCAATTTTATGCAGAAGGTAATTTTGACGATTCTGTATTATTTAGTGAAGCATCTAATAAGAAGAACATTTTGGATGACCACTTATTAGCAAAAGATTTTATAAGAGAATCAAAAATATGGGAAAGCGGTAAATTTTCTAATCACTTTGTTATGGACATAGACTTATTGATGGGCTAAAGAAATCAAAAAAACAATGATTCATGGAAGATCAAAAGAAAACATAATTACAAATAAGAAGAATATTAGAATCAATAAAAAGTAAACCAATTGATTTTCTTTGATTTATGGCCCTCATGACCTACATCGATTTAAGCAGTTGGCAATGCAATGATCCTTGATTTCCTTTCTCTGAAGCACTTATGATAGAATGATAGCTAGTCTCATTAAATAAGTTTGAGTGGGGATTTGGGCAAAGGTTTGCTAGTTGAAAATGTTTTTGCGAAGTGAAAGGAAAGAGAGAGAGTTTCTCCAAGGTGCTGAATGGTGATAAATGAGAGGAAGGCACTCCCTTTTCATCTTGGAGGAATTGCACTTGGCTATGAAATGACCTCCTAAGAAAAAGATCAGATAAAGTAAAATAAAATGAAATAAAATCAATTAAAATTATTCTCATAAATCAAAAACTATTTTCGTTAATCAAAATTATTTTTCCCAAATTTGGAAGTGGCTTGGAAGTTGATTAAGCATTCCATGTAAGCCATGTAGAATTCATCTAGTGCAAGTGGACAGGCCTAATAGCAGCCGCCGAGGCCAACATTATGGCTCTAGGCTGGTTAGGAACAAGGTTAATTTGCTGAGCCATAACTTTCTTGTCTTATGTCCAATCGTTGCAATTCTTTTTTCATTGGAAACTTGTTGAGCAAAATTTCTAATGAATTAAGTTTCATGATGTTTTTATATGTTTGGAGGGATTTATACCCCAAATAGTGAAAATGTATCAATTTCTTTGCACGTCTTGCTATCCGACTCATAACTTTTCCAATGCCTATAGGAATTGAGTTTACAATATATCTTTAGAAAATTATTTAAAGATGAATCAATTCATGTATACTCTAGTATACTTTGGCCCTAGTCTGGGATAGAAAATAAGGTGTAAATTATAAGAAAGCACTATCAATATGATTATGGACACAAAAAGTAACTACTAGAGCTTCAAAACTTGCCGTTGGGTCTTGAAAAAATTTGGGATCATGCCCCACCTTACACTTTGGGTCAGACCTGTGTTTTGGCATTCAATAATTAAATAGATTACTTAAGAGTAGATCAGTATGAGGCAATGCACCACATCACTAGTCCTACTCCTACCATACCATACTCTAGGCCACGGGTCCAAGCCTCTATGCTAGCAAAATGCTTTAAAATTATTTTTCTACTATTTTTAAATTTTTTTTGAAATATTATGGGTTTTTAAATGCTTTTCAAAAATTTTTAGGATTTTTTTATTATAAAGAAATATTTATTATGTACAAACTAACTGCTAGGAATTCAAGTACAATGTTGCTTCACCTTGGTGGATTAGGTAATTTCTATCACTAGACAATATTGCACTAGACATACAATCATGTGGTTCATCTAGAATCACAGGGTCACTGATTTGGTCCTTGCAATGCTGACTTTGCTCTTGTTGTTGTTGATGCTGCTTTTTGCCTTCCTCGATATGTGGTTGAGATATGGTATTAGGCTAGTGTGCTGAAATTTTAAATCCTATTGTGTAGCGCAAAAGACCATGTGGTTCATTAAAGAAGCCTAGGTGGCCTATGTTGTTGACAAGATTGTCCTAAATGGTTGTAAAAGTTATCTATAAAATGTCATTGATGGCAACAATGACAATAGGCCCCAAGGATATACTTCCTAGTGCACTTACATTCTGCGACATCGATTGTAGGTACAGTGGGCTTAGTAAAGCTTTCATGTTTTAGCTTCTTTAGCTTCCGAAAGCCTCACTTTCTTCATCCCAAGAGGAGTGTATGTTCTATTGTTTCATTCTTCTTAAGATTTATATGGACCCATTATGCTTCACTTACTCACAACCTTAGCATACTCACAACCTTAGTATTAATGTCAAATTTTCCCTTTAGAATTATTTCTAAATAAGCTCTTCTCTAAGGGGCTACATTCTCCTTGCTTAGTGCTTGATATCATTAGCGAGGCAAGCAATTAGTTGGATCATCTAGTTGTTGTTGTCTTCCATAGTATTGGTGCTTGGTTTCCTAATGTGAACTGCATATGATGATTAGAATGGGATTGTGATGGTGGAGCAGTGGAGCTGAAATCTTCTATGAAGATGAGATTTTGGGTTACGGTTGTAGATCTGGGTGGGAAGAAGTCCAGGTTGTGCTTGGGATGTGGGCTAGGCTAGAAGGTTGGATTGAAGGACAAGATCAAATGCCGAGCTAAGATCATGGGTCCAAGGTTAGGGGAAGGATGAAGATCTAGATGGAGTTGCGCATGGAATTGGATAAGTTTGAGGCTTAGGACAAAGGCTGGGGGAGGAATGGAAACCTATATGCTATAAAGGACACACAAAGTTAAGGCTTGGGCTAAAGGTTTAAGTTAGGGTCAAAGGTAGAGAAGGATAAAGGAGTATGATGGTGACAACCTAGTTTTAGGGCCAACGTAAGGTTCTAGGCTATAAAAGTCTACAGGTGACACATAGGGTCCCATGTGAGGGTAGGGGTGGATTCATGTAAAAGTTAAGGGTGTTTATGGACACCAATAGTCCAAAAAAATGTTCACCATCTGTTTTGAAAATATTAAAATTAATATATATGGACACTCACATAAAAAGCCCAAAAACCATAGACGCTCCTTAGATTGACCAGCGTAAATAAAAAAGCTTTTCTAATATTATTTGTTATGGGAACATACAACTATGAAACATTGCAAAATATAAAATTAAAAATCAAAGAATGCACTCATTCCCAAACGTCCCCTCTTTCTTTTGCCCACATGAAAAGAAGGATCAGACACTACTACTACAACAAATAAATAAATAAATAAATAAGTACTTGCCCAAATTCTTTATCTACTCTACCTGTTTTCCCCTATCTCTCTTTGTCTCTATCTCTCTATGTGATTTTCTCTCTTTGTCTTTCTCTATTTAATTTCTTGTTTTTATTACATTATTATTGTTTTTCTAATTTCTCTATAAATTCTGCTTTCAATTGGGTGTTTTGTTATTAAAATATTTTCATAGTTACCTTATGCATACTTAATTACATAGGGAAAGGTTTTATTTTAGTTGAAGGGGGGCCTTGGAGCAACGGTAAGGTTGTCCCCGTGTGACCAAAAGGTCATGGGTTCAAGCCGTGAAATCAGCCACTGACAATGTCCCAAACTACGTACTGTCAACATCAATACCAACAAACTTGGAACAAGTTGTCTTCCATTCTTCTCAAGCTTTATGTTCTGAATCGTGTCCTTGCCCAGGATGTAAAGTCTACAGCAATCCTTATCAATCACTCTGAGCCTCCTCAGAAAAGGGGCATGTAGCACACATAGATTTTTAGTGAATTTAACTATGCATTTGGATTGCTCACATAACCTTTTGATTCATAACAGATTAAACCTGAAGTTGGGAATAAGCAACGCACAATTCAAAATCAAATCCGAGGTAACCCTCAACTTTTCTTGGTGTGTAACATTTACCTTTCTTCCATTAGGCAAATTAACCACTATGGGGCATTTAAGTGGACACTAATCATACAAGGCAGACTGATTGGAACTCATATGATTACTATCCCTTAAGTCTAGAATACAAGTATTCTGATTTAAGGCACAAAAACATTGAATAGCATTTAGAGCATGACATATACTAGCCATGTGTTCTACAAAAGCTACAAATTCCATTGTATTTTGCCTCTGATTATTGACATATGTTAGGTTGCTGAGAAACTACATTAATTGCTTAAACTACTCTTGATTTAGCCCTGGTGGCAAAGTGGTGGAGAATTCAGTTGTCTCTGACTTATTCTATTGATCTCACCAAGCATTTTTGGAACCCTTGAAGTCTCTTTTCTCACCTACTTGTTTGTTGTTCCAAGCCACGCATGCAATTTAGAATATTTATCTATGGTGTGCCTATTCCTCTTGCGATGATTACAGTACAATTGTGACCTCCTTCTCTCGCACCTCTTCTAGCCAAAGGTCTTAGCATTGTTCATTGGATTAGGGCTAGCATTAAAAGGGGCACTTTCTTTGTCAAATTATCCTCCAGTTTTCACCTATCTGTGCCTTTCTTCTTGTTGCAACAAACAATCAGTATGAGATGAGAAAGGAAGTGGATTCATCATGAGTATGCTCCCACAAACTGATGTTTATCTCCCATTACATCTCATAAGAAACTGGATCCTGCTTAGGGCTGGCAATAAAACCCGCACCAGTTTAAAACCCAAAAAACTCGCCCCGATGGGTACGAGCGAAATTTTTTTTGAAAATGGGTATGGGGCGGGTATTGCTAAACGGGTATAGGTATGGGTATGGGTATGGCTATAGGTTCCACCTGCCCCACCCCATACCCATTTTACTAGTACCCACCACATACCCGCCCCGTACCCGCCCCATACCCATTTTACTAGTACCCGCCACATACCCGCCCCATACCCGCTCCGTACTCGCCCCGTATATCCATGCCCATTTTCATTTTTTATAAAATTAAAATTGGCCCAAGCCCAAAAAAATCCTAGGTATAAATTTCTCTCTCACTCGGTCAGTCCTGACTCCACTCGTCCTACTCCCTCACTTCATCCTCCCCCGCTCTTGAATTCTCCTAGCTAGCTATATTTTGGTTTCTCACGAAGGCCATGTGTTAGCTTGGTTTCTCTTGAAGTTTTACGTGAGTTCTTGAGTGCATTGGCATATACACCGGAAAGCTTCTAGTTGTGGATGTTCTAAGAATAATCATAGTCTTATACTCTCACGTGATATAATGTATTGTTGGAGATCGAAAGTCCAGTATGAATATAGCGTGTTTCCTTCTTTGCTTGAATATGGGCATAAAATGGGTTCAATTTTTTTGTCTATATGTACCCGAATAAAACCCGCAATACCCGGTGGATATGGGTATGGGTATGATTTTATAATACCCGGTGGGTATGGGTATGGGCATGGGTATGGGTACTGATTTTCTAAATGGGTATAGGTACGGGTATGACAAAACCCGCCCCATACCCGCTCTATTGCCAGCCCTAATCCTGCTCCTAAGCATAATTTTGCAAATTCACATTAACATTAGATTCACTCTTCCAACAATTGCATTTAAGAATACCTCCTATAGCAGTAAATTCATCTCACAGTTTCTTAGCTTTATTGAAATAAGAGGCTATATCTAGGCCTCCTTGTGACAAACAAGTGATCTCCTTCTGAGCTTGGAACACTACGGCTTCATTGGATTGCCCATATCTCTCCTCCAATTCCTCCACATGTCACTCACAATCTCACAGAACAAGCCACTATCTCTTATGTTCTTGCGAAGGGAATAAGAATCCATGACAGTACTATGTCATTGCATCCCTGCCAATAAGGAAGAAGAGGAGAATTAGAATAAGATTTAGCGTATTTACCATTATAAAGTCCAATTCGTGCTTAGTAGAGAAAGCTATTCGCACAGATCTTCTCCAGTTCTCAAAATCTTCACCGTTGAATATGTCAACTACCAAGGTTTGCCCTAGATGATCGGAAGGATAGAGGAAAAGAGGACTCAATGGCTCAAATTAGACCTTGTTTTTGTCGATTGCATTCGTACTGTAAGAAATCTTACCAAGAATCGAACATATTCGAGAGAAGAAAAAAAAAAAACAAGCTTATCTTGACTCGTAAATCTAGGGTTTGACATGTTGATGAATTAAATCAACCAATCGAAAAGCAAGAAATCAACAAGCATTTTGATTGTGGTTAGCTAGATCTATTGATGATTCAAATCGATCGATCGAAAAAGAATAAAAATCGTAGGAAAGATTTAAGATCTTGATACTCCTACTCCGGTATCATGCAGAAATGTTGCGAGAGACAAAAGGATGTAAAGAGATAATGGGAATTGGGAAGAACAGAAACTTGGCTCTGGTATTTTTATTATGCTCAAAAGTTCTATAGGACAACTTTCCTTATACAAAAGCAAAGAATACAAACTCACATTCGAACCTATAGTAAAACTAGTTAGAGACCCTTCTAGAAAATTAGGGGGCCATCGAAAGACATTTAGCTACCAGCCTAGCTACCATTAGTCCCAATAGTTCGATATAAATATCTTCTCTGTCTTTTCTTTAATTTTGACAATCTTTATCATTTTGGGCAACAGGGCAAGCCATAAAGGGCAGCAGATGTTATTCTAATGTTGAAGTAATATATTGATGGAGATTATGCTTAAATACTATTTGCATGAAATCGATAATTAAGTTCGAATACCTAACTAAGTCTAACTTATGTGGATGGTGCTCCTGGGAAATGAAAAGCTCTTTGAACACTATCTTTTAGCATAGCAAGGTGAAGATCTCGTAGGATTATTGTGTGGTAGGTGTCATGCAAAGAATAAGTGATCTGATAACGTAGGTGGACTTTTAAAGTTGCATAGCGAGAGGAAAATATGGAATTTTAATCATGCCTAATGTTGGCTTAGCAAGCACAGGCTTCAAGAAATGGGTTTGTCTTCAATGGCAAGTTTACTCACATTTCCATTATGCAACAAAGAACTATCTGACACCATATAGTTCAGCAAAAAGTCAAACAAAGAAAAATTAGTAAAAGGAACATACGAGGCCTCGATGTACCAAGAACGATATGAACTAAATTGTATAATGTTTATGTTAAAGTTAACATGAATGTGCCTCGACTGATGACAAAGGACGAGTGGGAGTGGTGATCTGAGTTGATCATGGAGATCGAAGTAGCGACAATTAAAGAGGGGCATGTCAATCACCAAGAATCTCTAAAGTGTTTGGGCTCATCGTCATCCGTGATTTTTCCCGTATTGGGTTTTCCACGTAAATTTGTGCTCTTTATTGTTCTTGTTATCGTTATTTACTTTTGAATATCATTGTTCATCCTCATGCTTCCACTATTAGTTTGCTCTAACTCCTAACAAGTGATATAAAAGCCCTGGTTTAGGATGTCTTCAATCATGAAGGTTGATATTCAGAAGTTTGATGGGGGAGATTAGTTTTAATCTCTACAAGGTGCAGATGAGAGTGGTTCTCATCCAGCATGAGCTGTGCAAGGTTCTTTCAGGACCTTATGCGAAGCCCAGTATGATGATAGATGAGCAATGGGCGGAGCAGCAAAAGAAGAAGCGTGGTTCTTTGATGGATAACAAATGGGAGGAACTGGAGCTGCAGGCACTTTCTGCCATACAGTTGTACTTGGCATCACATGTCTTACTAGAGGTGCTTGATAAGACAACTACAGTGGGTCTTTGGGTTCGGCTGGAGGAACTCCACATGACGAAGAGTCTCGCTAACAAGATCTGATTCAAGGAAAGGTTTTACACTTTCAAGATGGCAGAAAGTACTCTTGTTCAAAAACATCTAAACGATTTTAATTCAATTATTGTTGATCTTGAAAGTTTAGATGTAAAAATTGAGGAAGAGGATAAGGCTATATTACTTGTTGTCTCTTTACCCTCGTCCTATAAACACTTCAAAGAAATTTTGTTGTATAGCAACAACGACACTTTATCTTTTGAGGATGTTAAGTCTAACTTACCATCTAAAGAAAAGTTTGATCTTGAAGTGCGTTCTGATGACAAAGCAGAAGGTTTGTTTATAAGAGGAAGATCTCTGAAAAGGAGGGTACAAATAGGAGAAACTCCATATCGAAGTCAAAAGGCCATAAATCCGGAAAATTCTATAAGTACTACAGAAAGTGAGGGCATCTGGTCACGGAATGTTACAAACTGAAGAACAAGAAGGAATGGGAAGAGAAAAACAGTCAATCTGCTGAAGCTGCGATTGTTTACTCTGGCTCAGATGGTGATGTCTTACTAGTCACCACAACTGATAGCAGAATTGCTACTTAGTGGGTTATGGATTCCGACTGCACCTATCATATATGTCCCACAGAAACTGATTTTCAACATATGAGCCGCTGGATTTAGATGTCGTTCTCATGGGCAATAATGCTCAATGCAGTGTCGCAGGCATTGGCACCATTCAGATCAAGACCCATAACGGTGTATTGAAGACTCTTTCCAATGTCTGTCATAAGGAATGACAATTCTAAGCAAGCGAGGTCTACTTGGCAGCGAAGGTACGGGAAAACTCAATTTCTACAATCATTGTGTTTTTGGAAAACAAAATAGAGTCAGTTTTTCTAGTGCTACTTACCATACTAAAGGTACCCTTGATTATATACATTCTGACTTGTGGGGTCCATCTAGAGTTCCTTCAATTGGAGAAAAATGTTATATGTTGACCTTTGTAGATGATTTTTCTTGAAGAGTTTGGGTTTATTTTTTGAGGCAGAAAAATGAGGCTTTTCCCATGTTCAAGAAATTGAAAGCCCTCGTAGAGAATCAGACTAGGAGAAAGATAAAGAAACTCAGGACTAACAATGGTCTCGAGTTTTGTGAGTTCGATTTCAACGCTGGACATAAGACCCTAGTCGGAAAGTCTCAGCAAAATGGAGTCGCAGAATGTATCAATCGGACTCTACTTGAAAGAGCTCGCTGTATGCTCTCCAATGCCAACCTGTGGCATCGTCGTGATTTCTAGGCAAAGGCTGTTGTAACGGCTTGTCATTTGGTGAATCATTCTCCACACTCCTCTATTGACTTCAAAATTCTAGAAGAATTCTGGTTAGGTAATCCTGCTGACTATTCTATTCTGTGAGTATTGGGATACTCTGCCTATGCACATGTTAACAATGGGAAGTCAGCCCCTCGGGCTGTCAAGTGCATGTTTCTAGGTTATGCGTCTGAATCCAAGGGAAATCGGCTATGGTGTCCTGACTCCAAGAAGGTCATTCAAAGCCGGGATATAACCTTCAATGAAACTGCTATGTTTTCACCGGGCAAAGAGTCTGTTTCTACAGGTAATTCAGAAGATGTCAGTGAGAAGGTGGACTTTGAGATTCCTGCTGTTAAGCCAAAAATCATGCATTATTTTTATAATTATTTTAAGTATATTATATATATGATTTCGTTTAATTTATTTTGTTTTCTATATTTTTCAGGATTAGGAATAATGCAATAAAGAAGAGAAGAGAGGACGTAGAAGTTCGGGTTTTGCACATTTGGTCACAAGACAGTCCAATTATAATAATTATGGGAAATATTCTTTTCATAATTATTTAATTTGGCTAGAGTTTCAAGAACTGGAAGAAAACAAGAAGTCTTGAGGAAGAGGAAATCAAAGGAAAGAGGAAGGAAACCCTAATTTACTAAACATAATTTCCCTCCTTTCCTTCCTATATAAAACCCACGCCTAACTCTCCTAAAAACAGAAG
>NCQV01066996.1:4151-25898 GCA_002740545.1 Lophocereus schottii
ACATCCACCTCGCATCCATGCTTAGGACCCGTTCTAAGGGCTTTTGGATTCATTCCCACTAATCGTACAGAAAGAGCCCAAAATCGCCTGAGCCTTGCTGCAACCACACCCAAACCCACACAAACCCGGCCCTAATTCGACTGAAATTGGCTCACTGATTTAAAGTTACGGTTGATGTCGGGGCTACAAATTCACCCCCAATTTGTAGGGAATCTGGAGTGGCTAAAGAATAGGTTGCATGGATGAGCCCGGGCATGTGTTTTCTCCCTCAAATTGTCGCCCAAACTGACCACCAGCATGGTGGTTTCTCACCGCCTTCATCGAATCTCTCTCTCTCTCTCTCTCTCTCTCTCTCTCTCTCTCTCTCTCTCTCTCTCTTTCTGTTGCGGCGACTGCAACATGCAGCGGCCGGTAAGGTGCGATGGCGGCCGACCAGGGGCCGGTGACGCACCGTCGCCCCCTTCTCTCCCTATTCCTCGGTCTCTGGTTCGTGGTTCATAGGCTTAGGGGTAGCAAGGAAACCCCCAAGAAAACCACCCTTTTTGCCTTTGGTCTACGTTCGTGCGAAGGAGAAGGAGAAAGGGGCTTCTCCCCTTTTTACTCCTTCTTTTTTGTTTTTAGTCAATTACTAGTCTAAGTCGTATCCCGTACTCTGAAGCGAAATCGATAATACCACCCTTCATCGATTATTTATTTCCTGATCCCAAATTTGCTAATGCTCAGTGTAGGTTCGGATTGAAATGTTCCAAAACCAGCGTCCTAAATAAATTCGGGAAACGACTAAATAATCAACAATAATATTAATAATATAAGTAGCGATGAAATATTCTTTTTAATAAAATTATCACTTAAGCAAGCACATCGATAATAATTTAACTCGTATAGTTAATAAAAATATGATTTTACGATGCAAAAACGCAATAAGACCAGCTTAACGTAAAATAGGGAACGCGGGCATCACATTCTTCCCCCCTTAAAAGAATTTTGTCCTCGAAATTCTAAGATTCATAGTTCAGTCGTACCTAAGACGTGCACACACTTGACACTGTCTACATAAATTGCACTAAAACCAAAATCTCATTCTATAATTAGTTCAAAACCGGAAAAAAGGCTTTTGGTATCCAGTCTCCTCTCTGCCAATCCTCTTCAACCGTCTACTCACTCTATTTAGGCGTCGAGGGCAAATCGCATCGAAGAGGGGCAAATGAGTTGGCATGGAAACCATATTGAGCTTGTTTTGAAAATGAACATAGACCTTATATCTAGACTCAATTCGCATAGTAGATAGGAACTCTATGCATATACACCTATGGGTGGGCATCTAAAGGTGTGACAACTAGGACAATGATATCTCAAGATTATATATTAGTAGTCTCATTCTAAAACATGAATTCAAGTCACCTTTGGGATCACAATGGTTAACTCAGAGATTCCTATAACACTTTAGAATAATAAGAATGTCAAATAGCACCACATAGCATAACATATTGATAAGAACAACTTAGGAAGAAGGTGCTAATGTAAGAATGTAAGTCAATGGTTTTAATAATAGGGAGTCTTTCCCTAATGTCCCCATTCGGGACTAATCGTCTCGTAAGTCATAGATTCATATAAATGAATGGTTATACTCTTAGACGAATCCTGGGCCTGTGGCTTATGGCCTACATGCTTCCGCTATGCTACTCTGATCAACTAAATAAGGGCAAGAATATATGAATGCAGGTTTTTAGGGTTGCCTCGTTATGCTTTAAATGTGTGCGTATGCAGTTATTCAGTTATAACATGGAATAAAGGAATTCATAGGATGTAAATGATGACTCAGAGGTGATACCATGTTACGAATTGTAAGAGTTAAATCATTGGAGTAATTAGGTCATATGCCATAACCAAACTCAAGTCAAGCAAACACCAAGAAGTGCAACAACATATACATAAAACACAAACTAGTCATGACCTAATTCTTATAGTGCATTAATGACTGCGTATAATAGACGTGGGTGTCCATATATATGATGACATGACCCTGGATGCTCTACCATGCTACTGTCTTACACATGAGACACATATATCTATGGACGTGATTCATGTAAATCTAGCATTATTATTATCTAGTCACGTATTACATACATTTGGTTCAACTAATCCAACTATAACATGAGAAAATAGTATTGAAGGGCTACAAATGATGATCTAACAGTCATGTCATAAAACTAACTACATAAATCAAATCACTCTAACTAATACAGTCCCATGTTTAATCAAATTCAAGTCAAGCAATTACAGAAACTCATTTTGCGAGCATTTGTTTACAAACACATCAATGGCCACATATAACATTCCTATCTATAGGTACTCTTATGGCCTCACACAGCACATGACACCATAATAAATCTTTAAAACATGCGGACCCACAAGTTGTCACATAGAAAGAACACCTAGACGTGTATATATGCGTGTAATCCTCCTTTGCAGCCTATGGTCAGTGACATGCCCTAAACCCCATCCAATTTAGGAAGGATTGGCGTCTAGCAGCTAGTTTTGTTTGAGTATGGTTGACATCAATGGCCTTATAGGTACACGTTAAGGCCTTATGAGGTACACCTGTCCTACAGGTGATCATAGGAGTCTTATTGTAGGTTGCTTAAATTAGTAGAGATCATCTATTATGTACGATTCCAAAGTCTACTAGGTTCTTTCTCCCTTGCGCTTTCTAAGCGTATCAGGGTTCATTCGAACTAAAACCTTGTCAACCCATTCCTGAATGACAATTCATATAATAGAAAGCAAGTAATGCACTATTTTGGAAAAAATGGCAAAGAAGGAAAACAACAGGCACATTTACATAATGTTCCCAAGATTCTACCACTAGCATTTAGTCTCTAAAGTATAAATACAAAAGTAGCCCCTAATATTCTCAGGAGATTCAGAGTTCGAAAATGGAAGGTACCATTTAATAGGATTATCAATCATAGCAACCAATCATCACTAACAGAAGTAGCCCCTCATACCACTAGCACGTACACATTTATAAGCAACATTCTGACACACATAAGGGCATGTACTTGTGAACCTAAACTCCCTCATCATCACTAACAGAAAGCTAATCCTTCGGTATGAAGTAAAACTTGACTTGACAGTCAGGATGGCACCTACATTTCAAAAGCTTTGAGTTTCAAAGATGAAAAATAGCTTATCTATTTTGAGTCTCTTTATTTTTAATAGGAGGATGGTTCAATGATTCTAGCTCTTTCCCTACCAACCATTGAGTGCAACTACTCACTCTATTATTGGGCCCGAGGAGCAAATCGTACTTAAGGGGCAAGAGTGAGCTTCGAGTTAAACATTCTCATTCATTTGACTTTAAAACAATGCGTTTTAACCATCGATTGTCCTATCAGGGTGCACGAACAACACATTTACCATTCGAATCGTCACTTGGCTCAGACAAGAACATGCAAGTGAATAGGGCTCATATTTTAACACATGACTCACATTTATTCGATCGGCTTAATCGGATCACATAAATGTCAATCAATGAAATCAATTAGCACGTTAGGTACATAGTGCACCAATGGAGCACTCAAAACATCACCTCAAGGTAGGACAGCTACTTAACTCCTATACTATCGCATAAAGTACCCCTATTTGCCAGTTGACCTAAGCGAGCCACACATAAGTTGCAAATGTCTATGCTATAAGGCACACTTGCACACAAAGCACCGCACGTGCTACACCATCACAACGTGTTCCTAGTCAACTACATGAAATCCAAGACTCAGGTCGCGGCCTATGGTTGCAAAACCATGCTCTGATAGCATCAATGTAACATGCCCAAACCCTGCGGCTAGGAGCGTTACATTTTCTTTCTTCCTACTTATCTTTTGGCGCAAAAGGGACAGAATTTCCCCTAAAAATTTACCATTTCCAGGCTAAAATCCTTACAATAAACCCCTGTAAATCAATGGAAGCGTATAACATTCTAAAGTAAGTTCAACGGCTACATACCGGAGTTCATAACTTAATGAGCAACTCGCTCAGAGTACTTCAAATAATATAGTTCATTAATAGAGGAAAAATGAGTGCAACTCAACGGTTCACACAGCCAGAGTATTGGGTTTACATCCCAAAAAAATGTAACTGATTTCAGCTAAAAGGACAACTGACTAATAAGATGGTTAGCACATATGGTCGCACAGAGCGACTCCTAAACTGAATACATTAAATGAACTAGAATACGTGCTTACAAACATTTACAATTTTAGGAATACATTACATGACTTTGTTAAACACGTAAGTCCCCTCCAAATGGGCACACATAACACCTTACAAGCAAGAATAGATTCCATATTGGTATAAGTGACTTGGCTTCTACTTGTCATAATACAAACCTAGGGAAAAGGGGCAAAGAGTAATGGGATGAGCAACCACACGCTTAGTGAGTATTCCCCGACTCCTTAAAACCAAAACCGTTACAGGCAATAATATCATTAATGGCCACACATCACTTGCTTATATATTCTATTAGGCAATCATAGTCCTCGAGGAAGAATTACTATCCATAACTTCATTTTAGCCACTAAACTCATTTTTAGGCTCCTAAATAACCAAACCTCTTAAAAACCAAACACTCAAAACACATAAGCAAGCAACGAGGCTAAGCACAGAAATTCCTTTCGTAGGTTACGTGATATAATTCGTGATTTCTGCTTTATCTACCTAATTCACTCATACGAGATGCTTAAACACATGAAGTAGAGATTATGCAAGGAGCTTCCTTTAGCTAAACATGCACTTTCAAACTCACATGCTGAATGCATTATAAGGATAAGGCCATGCTGTACTTGAAATTTCATTCATACTGTACTTAGAATCTTAATCACAAGATATGCATCAAAATCCTTCTTTCTTTTTCTGAGAACACTTCACTTAGCCTATTTAGGCTCATAAAAACTCTTTTCTTAGCCTCTTTAGGCTCATAAAGCTATTTTCTTAGCCTCTTTAAGGCTCATATTCTTAGAAGAATCTCTTTCATATTGCTCTTGTATTGACCCTTAAAGACTTTCTTTCTGAAACACTTAAAAAGCCAAAACATCGACTGCTTTTCTTACTTATTAGGAAATACTTTGGGCATAAGATCATCATAATATGCCGATTAGGTGAGATCTATTCTCAACTCCTAGTGAGACTATTGCTAATATTAAGCTCTTACTTCCGGGATGGCAACTAACTTTTAGACCTTAACCCTCCTCAGGGTCTCTAGGGCTTCCCACTACTGGGATTACTCCTTAGGCTAGGGATTCCCCTGTTCAAGCATGTTCACTCCCATTTTGTTGTCCTTATGCACAATATCTTAGACAATTTAAAGCATATGGCCTTAACAGCTAATAGTTTGCTGCCTCTTATAGCAAAATCCTTTTTCATGCAACGTACTCTCTTTTTGTTTAAATTCTTTATGGATTCCCCTATTCGAGCAAGTTCACTCCCAAAACTGTATTTGTATAGTTAAAATAGGCCATCGATTGCTAATAATTATGGCTACTATTAGTTACAACCATAAAACCTTTCTTTTTTAAACTCACCCTCACTCGCAAGGTGTAACTTAATAATATAAAAGGGAAGGGACTTTACACGTAACAAATTCAAACACTTCATAGTCAACTTAGCAGAATAAGCCACATATGGCCCCGCAATCCATACAATTGCAGTTAAACACAACCCAGGCTACCTCCTCGCACAACAACGATGACGAAGAACCCCAAAATTCTCATAAGTTCATCTTCAAGCCATCTGACTACCAACTTGGTTTTCAATTCCATAACCATAGCATATTATCATGAAAACTTATAAAGAAATGTGCAATAGGGCTTATGTACTTACCTGAGCAAACAGCACCATCCAGTGATGCACTACCACAAGCATATATAACCACATATACATATACATCTATATTGCTCTTACTCGAAATAACGCTTAACGAATCAAATTAAACTATTCAAGGCATAAACCTTATTTTCATTCATATACATAATTTTCACTATCTTAGCAAGCATCGATTAAATGCATGCATAGGTCATTGCAAGGTCATTTTTAAGCATAGAGTAGTTAACTTTACATGTATCCTCTTAAGGCACTCTCAAGTGGTTTCGAGGACATCTTCGAACATGAAACAACTAATTCAGCATACATCAACTTAGAGCTCGTATAAGTTGATTCGAAGTATACTTTTAAACATGATTAAACTAACTTATCAAGCGACAAATCAAAGCATGCTTAGGTCGTTTCAAAGGTCTCTTTTAAACATGAATGAACTAACTTAGCGCGTATTGATTCAGAACACGTTTAGGTCGTTTCCAAGATTACTTTTAATCGAGAGCTACCCAATTCGGCATGCATTAGTTTTAGGCATTCTTAGTTCATTTCAAAGTCATTTTCAGGCATGAATTAGTTAGCTTAACGGGCATCGATTCGAAATGTTCTTAGGTTATTTCAAAGCCACCTATAAGCATGGATTAACTAAACTAACATATATTGATTCAAGGCATCGTTAGGTTATTTCGAAGTCACTTTCAAACATGAACTAACTAAACTTAACATACATCGATTTAAACAAAATTCATCTAAAATAGGACATGCATAATCTCACCTAAGCTAACTAATCCTAAACTGACGTGCATTATAATTTAAGGGCTAAAATACTTTCGAAATTACTAATACTTAGGAGGCGAGAAACATCCACCTCGTTTCCATGCTTAGGACCCGTTCTAAGTGCTATTGGGCTCAATTTGGATGCTGGAAAACCTCAATCCCTTGACCCATGCTTACTGACCGTATGAAAAGGCCCTAAAACTACCTGACCCTTGCTGTAACCACACCCGATCCCACGCAAAATAGGCCCCAATTCGACTAAAATTGACTCACTAATTTGAAGTTGCTGTTGATGTCTGGGCTACGAATTCACCCCTAATTTGTAAGGGATCTGTAGTGGCTAAAGAGTAGGTTGCATGGATGAGCCCGGGCATGTGTTTGCTCCCTTAAATTGCCACCCAAACCGACCACCAGTGTGGTGGTTTCTCACCGCCTTCATCGGATATCTCTCTCTCTCTCTTTCTGTCACGGCAGCTACGACATGGAGTGGCTGCTAGGGTGCGACAGTGGCCAACCAAGCGCCAGTGACGCACTGTCACCCCCTTCTCCCCCCTTTTCTTTGCTCTCTAGTTCGTGGTTCGTATGCTTGGGGGTAGCAGGGAAACCCTCGAGGAAACCCCCCCTTTTGCCTCTAGTCTGCGTTCGTGCGAAGGAGAAGGAGAAAGGGGCTTCGCCCCTTTTTAATCCCTTTTTTTTCGTTTTTGGTCAATTACTATTCTAATTCGTATCCCGTACTCTAAACCCAAATCGACAATACGACCCTTCATCGATTATTCATTTCCTGATCCCAAATTCACTAATGCTCAGTCTATGTTCGGGTTGAAACATTCTAAAACCGGCGTCCTAACTAAATTCGGGAAACGACTAAATAAATCGAATAACGATTTTGAAGGTATGAGTTCACATCAACTCAAAAAATTTCTAAATAATCAACAATAATATTAATAATATAAGTAGTGACGAAATATTCTTTTTAATAAAATTATCACTTAAGCAATCACATTGATAATAATTAACTCGTATAGTTAACAAAAACACGATTTTACGGCGCAAAAAGGCAATACGACCAGCTTAACATAAAATAGGGAACGCGGGCATCATATTCTTCGCCTCTTAAAAGAATTTTGTCCTCGAAATTCTAAGGTTCACAGTTTAGTTGTACCCAAGACGTGCACACACTTGACATTGTCCACACAAATTGCACTAAAACCAAAATCTCGTTCTATAATTAGTTAAAAACCGAAAAATGGGCTTTTGGTGTCCAGTCTCCTCTTCGCCAATTCTCTTCAAGCATCTACTCGCTCTATTTGGGCACCGAGGGCAAATTGCATCGAAGAGGGGCAAATGAGTTGGCATGGAAATCGTATTAAGCTTGTTTTGAAAATGAACATAGACCTTCAAATATCTAGACTCAATTCGCATAGTAGACAGCAACTCTATGCTTATGCACCTATCGATGGGCATCCAATGGTGTGACAACTGGGACAATGACATCTCAAGGTTATATATTAGTAGTCTCATTCTAAAACATGGATTCAGGTCACCTTTGGGAACACAATGGTTAACTTAGAGATTCCTATAACACTTTAGAATAATGTGAACATCACAAAGTACCACATAGCATCATTTAAGTACAATAGCATCACATAGCATCGCATAGTATTAGCAATTCGGTGTTCTTAAGCCTAGGAATTGTAAGTAACATGAAACCGGCAGAGGTACGTATGGCAGGCAATTTAGAAAATGAAAGCATATGTGACTAACATTTCTATATTTTTATATCAATTCTAGCTAACTTTTAAGCATTTCTTGGTGGCAACTTATACAGGACAAGTCAAGGTTGTCTGAAGGGGGTTTAACTTAGTTAGGTTCATTTCACAACACGAAGATATTAAATCAAGCTAAAGTTAAATTATTAACCCGAAAGTTACCACATCACTCTAAGGTAGCAGAGACACCAAATCACGCCAAATGGACAATGAAGGAACTTGATGTAGCACTCAAGACTACATTGGCATCACATAGGGCTAACGACAGAGCACAGAAGATAGGAATTGCAAATAACATGAACTATCATAACATGTCGATAAGAACAACTTGGGAAGAAGGTGCTAATCTAAGAATGTAAGTCAATGGTTTTAATGGTGGGGAGTCTTTCCCTACAGTCCCCATTTGGGACTAATCATCTCTTTAGTCATAGATTCATACAAATGAATGGTTATACTCCTAGACGAATCCGGGGCTTGCGGCTTATGGGCCTGCATGCTTCCGCTGTGCTACTCTGATCAACCAACTAAGGGCAAAAATATATGAATGTAGCTTTCTAGGGTTGCCTCATCATGCTTTAAGTTATTTAGTTATAACATGGAATCAAGGAATTCATGGGATGTAAATGATGACTCAGAGGTCATACCATGCTACGAATTACAAGAGTCAAATTGTTTGAGTAATTAGGTTGCCATAACCAAACTCAAGTCAAGCAAACACCAAGAAGTGCAACAACTTATACATAAAACATATAACTAGTCATGACCTAATTCCTATAGTGCATTAATGACCGCGTATAATATATGTGGGTGTCCATATATATGATGACATGACCCTGAATGCTCTACCATGCTACTTTCTTACACATGAGATACATATATCTACGGACGTGATTCATGTAAATGTAGCTTTATTATTATCTAGTCACGTATTACATACATTTGGTTCAACTAATCCAACTATAACACGAGAAAACAGTATTGAAGGGCTGTAAATGATGATCCAACCGTCATGTTGCGAAACTAACTACATAAATCAAATCGCTCTAACTAATACAGTCCCATGTTTAATCAAATTCAAGTCAAGCAATCGCAGAAACTCATTTTGTTGGCATTTGTTCACAAAAACATCAATGGCTGCATACAACATTCCTATCTATAGGCACTCTTGTGGTCTCACACAGCACATGACACCATAACAAATCTTTAAGACATGCAGACCCACAGGTTACCACATAAAAAGAACACCTAGACATGTATATATGCGTGCCATCCTCCTTTGCAGCCTATGGTCAGCGGCATGCCCTAAACCCCGTCCAATTTCGGAAGGATTGGCATCTAGCGGCTAGGTTTATTTGAGTATGGTTGACATCAATGGCCTTGTAGGTATGCGTTAAGGTACGCCGATCCTACAGGTGATCATAGGAGTCTTATTATAGGTTTCTTACCTTAGTAGAGATCATCTATTATGAACGATTCCAAAGTCTGCTAGGTTCTTTCTCCCTTGCGCTTTCTAGGTGTACTAGGGTTCATTCCAACCACAACCTTGTCAACCCATTCCTGAATGACAATTCATATAATAGAAAGCAAGTAATGCACTGTTTTGGAAATAATGGCAAAGAAGGAAAACAACAGGCACATTTATAAAATGTTCCCAAGATTCTAACACTAGCATTTAGTCTCTCAAGTATGCATACAAAAGTAGCCCATAATATACTCAGGAGATTCAGAGTTCGAAAATGAAAGGTACCATTTAATAGTATTATCAATTATAGCAACTAATCCAATCATTCCTTTCCTAATTTGTTACAAACGACTCAATGGATGTACACATCTTAGCACGTAGACAATTATAAGCAACATTCTGACACACATAAGGACACGTACTTGTGAACTTAAACTCCCTCATCATCACTAACAGAAAGCTAATCCTTCGGCGTAAAGTAAAACTTGACTTGACAGTTAGGATGGCACCAACATTTCAAAAGCTTGAGTTTCAAAAATGAAAAATAGCTTATCTATTTTGAGTCTCTTCGTTTTTAATAGGAGGATGGTTCAACTGATTCTAGCTCTTTCCCTACCAACCATTGAGTGCATCTGCTCACTCTATTATTGGGCTTGAGGAACAAATCGTACTCAAGGGGCAAGAGTGAGCTTCAAGTTAAACATTCTCAGTCATTTGAGTTTAAAACAACGCGTTTTAACTATCGATTGTCCTATTAGGAAGCACGAATAACACATTTACCATTCAAATCGTCACTTGGCTCACACAAGAACACGCAAGTGAATAGGGCTCATATTCTAACACATGACTCACATTTATCTGATCGACTTAACTGGATCACATAAAATTCAATCAATGAAATCAATTAGCACATTAGGAACATATTGCACCAATGGAGCACTCAAAACATCACCTCAAGGTAGGACAGCTACTTAACTCCTGTACTATCGTATAAATTGCCCCTTTTTGCCAATTGATCTAAGCGAGCCACACATAAGTTGCAGATGGCTAGGCTATAAGGCACACTTGCACATAAAGCACGACATGTGCTACACTATCACAACATGTTCCTAGTCAACTACATGAAATGCAAGACTCAGGTCACGGCCTATAGTCGCAGAACCATGCTCTGATACCACCAATGTAACACCCCCAACCCCTGCGACCAGGAGCGTTACGTTTTCTTTCCTCCTACTTAATTTTTGGGGTGAAACGGACAGAATTTTCCCTAAAAACTTACCTTTTCCAAGCTAAAGGCCTTACAATAAACCCCTAAAAATCAACGAAAGCGTACAACATTCTAAAATTAGTTCAACGGCTGCACACTAGAGTTCATAACTCAATGAGCAACTCGCTCAGAGTACTTCAAATAATATAGTTCATTAATACAGGAGAAATGAATACAACTCAACGGTTCGCACAATCGGAGTACTGGGTTTACATCCCAAAACGTAACTGATTTTAGCTAAAAGGACAACTAACTAATAAGATAGTTGGCACAAATGGCTGTACAAAGCGACTCCTAAACTGAATGCATTACTTGAACTAGAATAATTGTTTACAAACGTTTACAATTCTAGGAATAAATTACATGACTTCATTAAACACGTAAGACCCCTTCAAATTGGCACACATGACACCTTGTAAGCTAGAATAGATTCCATCTTGGCATAAGTGACTTAGCTTTTACTTGTCATAATACAAACCTGGGGGAAAAGGGCAAAGAGTAATGGGGTGAGCAACCACACGCTTAGTGAGTATTTCCCGACTCCTTAAAACTAAAGCCGTTACAGGCAATAATACCATTAATAGCCACACATCACATGCTTATGTATTGCTATTGTATTAGGCAATCATAGTCCTCGAGGAAGGATTACTATCCATAACTTCATTTTAGCCACTAAACTCATTTTTAGGCTCCTAAATAACCAAACCTCTTAAAAACCAAACACTCAAAACACATAAGCAAGCAACGAGGCTAAGCACAGAAATTCCTTTCGTAGGTTATGTGATATAATTCGTGATTTATGCTTTATCTATCTAATTTACTCATACAAGATACTCAAACACATGAAGTAGAGATTATGCAAGGAGCTTCCTTTAGCTAAACATGCACATTCAAACTCACATGCTCGATGCATTACAAGGATATGGCCATGTTGTACTTGAAATTTTATTCATACTGTACTTAGAATCTTAATCATAAGATATGCACAAAAATCCTTCCTTCTTTTTCTGAGAACACTTTACTTAGCCTCTTTAGGCTCATAAAAACTCTTTTCTTAGCCTCTTTAGGCTCATAAAGATATTTTCTTAGCCTCTTTTAGGCTCATATTCTTAAAAGAATCTCTTTTATACTGGTCCTATATGGACTCTTAATGACTTTCTTTCTGAAATACTTAAAAAGGCAAAGCGTTGATTGCTTTTTCCACTTATTAGGAAAATACTTATTTCGTTTCTCTTTTCAGTTGCTTATTTATTAAACTCTTGCTTCCCAACAAAACATCCCATAACCTTTGTAATGGTTTATGGTTCTTTCGTTCTTAACATAAAAATCTCTTATAAAATTTGCAAACTCGTAAATCGAAACTCATTTGGAACTTAAAGTACTTAGTTAGCCTTTAATAGAAACTAGATTCGTAATCAAAGCGTATTGAAACTTAAAGTAATAAACTCATTCAAACTGGCATATAACTCAAACTAAGTTTTGTAATAAAATCATTCAATTGCCCAATTTTTGTTCGTTTGAAATCCCTTTTATACTCAAAGAAGGGTGCTTAAGCAAATTAAAACTTTAAATCATTCTCAACTTATTATCATTCAAAACTTAAAATACTTGGCTCGCTTATAAGTCAAACAAGGTTTCCTCATAAATTTTCAACAAATGCTCCTTGAAATCATAAAGAGTTTACTAGCTCGTAACTTAAACTCAATCGAAACTTAAATAGTAGCTAGCATACAAATCAAGCTAAATTTCATAATTAATACCTTAAGTCGCCCTTTTTCATATCGTTTAAATCCTTTTAAATGCAAGGAGATTTACATATAAACCAATGCCTTAAAACCTTTTTGAACTCACTTTCAGTTCGCTTTTAAACTTTCTAACCCTATCGACTATTCAGTTGAATCACTCCCTGAGTAGTTCGACGATTTAGGATTATTTTAGGCTATAAACATCTTTATAACTGATAGTCAATTGGTATGTACTTAAAAGCATTTGAAATCATGAAAGCAAGCGTGTAACAATCCTTCTTAAAGATGTCTAAATTTTAAGAATTAACCACTTAGTATCACGTAGCACATTGAGGAGAAAAGGGGTTCACAAATAGCACATTCGTACACTTCATAGCATAACTCGGCAGAATCTACTCAATAAGTCACACATGGCCTTGCAATCCACACGATTGCGGCAATTCATAACCCAGGCTCCCTCTTCTCACAACACCAATTACAAGAACCTCAAATTCCTCAATAGTTCCACCTTAAGCCATCCAACTACCAACTCGGTTCATTATTGGCATGCACAAACCAACGATACTTAAAACGATTATACATGGGTAAGAGATTCATGCTAATAGCCAACTTAGAATTTAGCGTATACTAAACTGATGCAAATAGAAACTTCAACGCGATATTTACTTTCTAGTTCATAAACCAATATCCATAGGCATAGTATTTCATTATAATTACTACAAATAGACCATTAACATGCCCAAACCGATTTAGCCATAACCTTCAAACATAATTCAATTTATTACACAATTACCTCAACTGCCGAACTAGCATCCCTAAGTGTCAAACAGAATTCAAATGCGACAAACTTATTCTACGACAGCCCAATAATAACATTCTGTCTACTTTAAAATCCTCAATTAACTGGTTCACTCAACCATGCATCGACTTAACATGCGATTAGCCCACATCAGTACTATGCTTGTAATTTCTCAATATCAATTCTAATTCACCCACACTAACTAATAAACTCCTGATTAATATGCACTAGCTAAATTTAATTAAATTCGTTAAAAATATGAGTAATTTAGGGGCAAAGAAATCCCCACCTCGATTACAAGCTAAGCGTTTGTTCGAAGGCTTTTGGGCTAGGCTTTGGGTGCTCAAACAACTCTGGATTCCCGAACTTGCCCACTGATGCATGGACAGACCAAATGCACGCCCTAAATTCGTGCAATTCAAATGAAAATTTTGACCCAACTCTCAATCACTACTTTGATGTTGAATTGGGTGCCTGAAGCTGCGAATTCTACCCTCAACTTATAGAAGACTGAAGCAACTNAGAGATGAATTGCATGGTTGCACTTGGGCACACATTTGTGCCTTAATTCGCCGCCCAGAATCATCGGAAACATGGTGGCTCTTCTTCATGTTCACTCAAATTTTGCTCCAGAGGTTCGTTTGTTGGTGGAGAAAGATGAATGAGGGGGATTTCGAGTTAGGTTGATGAAAAATCGAGGGTTTTCAAGCTCTCTTATCCGCGTTCATCAGGGATGAGGATGAAAGAAACATAGAGCAGAGAGAGAGAGAGAGAGATGTCGGGGACGAGGGCCGCGATAGGGGAAGAACAAAAGGGGCCAGTTGAATTTATAAAAATGCCCCTCCCTCCTATTTTTGTTCCAAGCTGTTCAACATTTGGCACCGCTGGTCTAATTCGTGTCCCGAACTCTGAACCCAAATCGCTAATATAACCCTTCATTGATCATTTGTTCCCAAATGTGTCAAGGTTCGATTTAATACTTTCTTTTTAATAAACATCGAACTACTTCTAAGGTTGACAACCTAATCGTATTCGGGTTCCTAATCGATTTAGTACTCATTAGTAGTGTATACTAACGCCTAGTAAAAATCTCGAAAGATTTTTAAAACTAATAATAATATTAATGGCGATAAAAAACATTCTTTTTAATAAAATTAAGCACATCAATAATAATTTAGCTCGTATAGTTAATAAAAATATAATTTTACGATGTAAAAAGGCAATACCACTAGGTTAACGTAAAATAGGGAACGCAGATGTTACATTCTTCCCCTCTTAAAAGAATTTCATCCTTGAAATTCTAAAGCTCACAGTTCAAGCAAAGACAAGATGCGCACACACATCCTATGATCTACATGATGGGATTCCAAGAATGTTTCATTTCGCAATCCACTACTTCTTTTTAATCAAAGGAAAAAGGGCTTATGGTATCCAGTCTCCTTTTCGCCAATCCTCTTCAAGCATTTACTCACTCTATCTAGGCACCGAGGGCAAATCCGTTCGAAGAGGGGCAAATGAGTTGGCGTGGAAAACCATATTAAACTTACTTTTTAAAAAAAATCAAAAGAAAAAAGGACTTTTAATTATCTAGACTCAGTCCGCATAGTGAATAACAACTCTATACATATGCACCTATGAGTGGGCATCTAAAGGTATGACAATTGGGACAATGACATCTCAAGGTCATATACTAGTAGTCTTATTCTAAAACATGAATTCAAGTCACTTTTAGGATCACAATGATTCACATGGAGATTCCTATAACACATTAGAGTAATGAGAACGCCACATAGCACCACGTAGCATCACTTAAGCACAACAGCATCGCATAGCATTGCACAGTATCAGCAATTCAGCATTCTCGAGCCTAAGAATTGTAAGTAACATGAAACCGTCTAATATGCACATAGAAAGCAATTCACAAAATGAAAATATATGCGACTGACATTCCTAGGACCTATGGGTCATGGGCCTACACGCCTTCACTGTGCTACTCTGATCAAACATATAAGGGCAAGAATATGTGAATGTAGGTTTCTAAGGTCGCCTTATTATGCTTCAAATATGTGCGTATGCAATCATTCAGCTATGACATGGAATCATAGAATCCAAGAAATGTAAACAATGACTCAGAGGTCATGCCATGCTGCGAATTATGAAACTTAAATCATTTGGATAATCAAGTCATATACCAATCCAGACTCAAGTCAAGTGAACACCAAGAAATGCAATAACTTATTCATAAAACACATAACTAGTCAAGAATAATGAACTTAAATAACTCTATAACCTTCCATGGGCTTTAGATTGTATATAGTGTAATGACTATACTTTAAAGCGTTTAAGCTCCTAGTGGCGTCCTATGAAAAGACATCTAGGCAAGTATACATAATGTAACCCTCATTTAAAACCTAAGGTCCAGGTTATGCCTCGAGGTTTGCCCTGACCTGTTTGGAGTTAGTCATTAATCAAGTAATAGGGAGTAAGAATGACCGCATTATTGGTCTTATGGATATACATTGAGGTTTTATGATGCTTATTTCTCGTAGGGTAGGTGAGAGAGTATTAGGAACTCGTGGTACGAAAGACGGTTCAATCTCCTTCGGAGATTCTTGGTTTCCACATTCGATGTTAAAGCTTACGAAGTGTTGGAAAGGTAAGTGTCGCCTCCTCAAGAGGTGATGAGGTGATGCATGTGGTATAACAATTCTAAAGTTTGTCAGGTTCTTCATTTACGAAAGGAACTATGTGAGAACTTTGTACACGCGCTTGTCTATATGGCCAGGACACTATCATCCTTATTAAAAGAATAGCGTTCCATGCCCCGATGAGCATAACACTTAGTCGAGTCCTGAGTAAGAGTGGTTACGTGATGGGAAATGAGGAAGGCTCTTTGCGTAAATGATAATTCAGGTTAGGACACCATTTAAGCATTAATGGCACATACATAAAGGTTAGCAATAATACTTAGGCAATGATCAACTAGACTCTATCACAATGACCCATATAGACATGCGCGTGTATGAAGTTCTCACATAGTTCCTTTAGTAAATGAGAAATCATGTAAAAAGGGATGTCGTCTAAAAGAACTATTAGTCAAGGAAAGTAATCCTTAATCACTTACTAAATACATGTCGTAAACACATTACGCAATGCATCTTGGCAAGTAGGCATTCGATACATCTAGTCACACATAGAAGCTTACGCTCACAGAACGAGGCTAAAACGTTAATGTAAAACAAATGCAAGTCTTCAGATGTAACAGTAGGGCCTAACTAGATAATTAGAAAGGTCTTCTAATGCGAAAGGAAAACCTTAACTCACTATTTAGGAAGGGTCTTAGCTTTTAAAGCCTTTATGTTTAAAAAGGAGGATGGTTTAACTGCTTCTACCCTACCAACCATTGGGCGCGTCTGCTCACTCTATCATCGGGCCTGAGGGGCAAATCATACTTAAAGGGCAAGAATGAGCTTGGAGTTAAAACATTCTCAGTTGTTTGAGTTCAAACCATGTGCACTTAAAAATTTTAATTTAATTTGCTAAGGTGTAAATGCAAAGTAGCTTTCGATTGAGCTAACACTTAGCTTGCTTACGATAATACGAGTCACTCAGCCTACATCCTACTAAATAGCTCATTCATTCAATTAATGAGCTCAGTCAAACTGCATCTAGCTAGATAAATATGGTAACATTCATATATAACTCACATTTGCATACAAAAGAGGCATAATCACATCATCATGAATGCGTTCCTAAATAACTATATAAAATGCAAGACTCAGGTTGCGGCCTGTGGCTGCAGGACCTTACTCTGATACCATCTTGTAGCACCCTCAACCCCTAGGGCTAAAAGTATTATGTTTTTCATACCTCCTACTTAATTTCTGGGGTAAAAAGGACAAAGTTTCCCCTAAAAACTGAACGTTCCTAGTCTAAAAGCCTGACAATGGACCCCTACAATCAACGGAAGTGTAAAACATTTTAAAATAAGTTCAATAGCTACACACCAGAGTTCATAACTCAATGAGCAACTCACTCAAAGTACATCAAACAATGTTGTTCATTAATAAAGAAGGAATGGAAGATACAACTCAATGGTTCACGCAACTAGAGTACTGGGGGTTTGCATCCCAAAGTGTAGACAACTTCAGTCAAAAAGACAATTGACTAATAACATCGTTGGCTTACATAGTCATACAGAGCAACTTATAAATAATATGCATTACATGAACTAGATTACTTGTTTACATACATTTGCAAACTAAGAATACATTCTATAACATCATTAAACAGCAAGACCACTTTATTGTGGGCACACATGACCCCTTTTTTAGCAAAGATAAACTTCCATTTCGGCGTAATTTAATTGACATCTATCTGTCACAAGAAAACCTGGGGAAAAAGGGGAAAGAGTAATGGGATGAGCAACCACACGCTCAGTAAGAATTCCTCGACTCCTTAAAACCAAAACAGTTGCAGGCAATAATACTAATAATAGCCATATATCACGCATTTATACTTTATTATCATATTAGGCAATCATTGTTCCCAAGGAAATATCATCTCAAACTTCATTCTAGCTCCTCAACCAATTTGTAGGCCCTTAATGACCAAGCTTCCCTACTAACACGCACTTAGGCACATAATCAAGCAAGCAATGAGGATTGAGTAAAACACTTTCAATTCAATTTTGAAAACAAAGTAACTCATGATATGTTCCAAGAATAGTTGATAAATCACTTTAACTTCTTCAAAACTCGTAATTCTTTCTAAAGGTTTTTAAAATACTTATGTTGGTGAGAAAGACTTGACAAGATTTTCTCTCGCAGGGTATACACTTTTGAAAATTGAAACGATCTATGCTTTACTAGAATATAGCCATATTCCCTTTAAAACTTCAACTAAACCATACTAGGAATCACATTCATAAAACATACAAGGCAGCTTTCTTTCTTTTCTTGAAAGTACTCTACTTAGCCTCTTGAGGCTCACATTCTTAAAAAGGAAATCTCTTCGATATTGGTCCTCTAATGATCCTTAAAATCTATCTTTTCTGAAATACTTAAAATGGCGAAATGCCAACTTCTTTTTTTTACTTCTTAGGAAAAAACTCTTAGCATAAATATCACCTCAATGTGCTGGCTAGGGGAGATCCACACTCTACCTAAGTGAGATTATCACTCACAACTTACGTTATCCCCGGGGTATACGTAACATAACTTTTTGGACCAAAACGCATCTCAGCAGAGCAACTCTAACTTTGATATTATCCTCTGTGAGGCAACAGTTCACACCAAGATAGTCATATCTTGAATCCAGTCCCCCTTAAGGTTTATCACGCGTTACACATCATAATATATCTAGGGAATAGCTCACTCCAAGATAGTCATATCTTGAGTCCAGTTCCCGGGAACAGCTCACATCATTCTTTGCGTCGAGTTCCCAATATTACCTTTGGAGGAAACAGCTCATGCCATATTTGCGTCCAGTTCCTGCCCTCAAGGTGTGGCCAATCACCTAGCATTTTCTTAGCCTTTAAAATCATATTTCATTTCTCTTTTCAGTTGCTTACTTTATTAAACTCTTGCTTCCTAATAAAACATCCTATAACATTTGTAATAGTTCATGGTTCTTTCACTCTTAACTTAAAAATCTCTTATAAAATTTGCAAACTCATAAATTAAAATTCATTTGGAACTTAAAGTACTTAGTTAGCATTTAATTGAAACTAGATTCATAAACAAAGCTTAGTGAAACTTCAAGTAATAAACTCATTCAAACTAGCATATAACTCAAACTAAGTTTGTAATAAAAATCATTCAACAGCCTAATTTTAGTTCGTTTGAAATCCTTTTTTTGCTCAAGAAGGGTGCTCAAGCAAATTAAAACTTTAAATCATTCTTAGCTTATTACCATTCAAAACTTAAAGTACTTGGCTCGCTTATAAGTCAAACAAGGTTTCCTCATAAATATTTAACACAAATGCTCCTTGAAATCATAAAGAGTTTAGTAGCTCATAACTCAAAACTCAAATCAAAACTCAAATAAGCAGCTAGCATACAAATCAAGCTAAATTTCATAATTAATACCATAAGTCACCCTTTTTCAAATCATTTAAATCCTTTTAAATGCAAGGAGAAGTTACATATAAACCAATGCCTTAAAACATTTTCGAACTCACTTTTAGTTTGCTTTTAAACTTAGTAAACCTATCGACTATTCAGTTGACTCACTCCCTGAGTAGTTCAAAGATTTAGGAATATTTTAGGCTACAAACATCTTCATAACTGACAGATAATTGGTATATATTTAAAAGCATTCAAAATCATGAAAACAAGCATTTAACAATCCTCCTTAAAGATGTCAAAATTTCAAGAATTAACCACTTAATATCAGTCGCACATTTATGGGAAAATGGGTTCATAAATAGCACTTTCGTACACTTCATACACAACTTCGTAGAATCTACTCAATAAGCCACACATGGCCTCACAATCCACATGATTGTGGCAATTCACAACCCAGGATCCCTCCTCACACCAACACCGATCACAAGAATCTGAAATTCCTCAATAGTTCCACCTCAAGTCATCCAACTACCAACTCGATTCATTACCGGCATACATAAACCAATAATACATGAAATGATCGTATATAGGTATGAGATTCATGCTTAATAGCCAATTTAGAATTTAGAATACACTAAACTGATGCAAATAGAAACTTCAAAGCGATATTTACTTTTTAGTTCGCAAATCAATATCCATAGGCATAGTATTTCATTGTAATTACTATGAATAGACCATTAACATGCCCAAACTGATTTAGCCTTAACCTTTAGATATAATTCAGTTTATTCCATAATTACTTCAACTGCCCAACTAGCGTCCCTAAGCATCAAACGGAATTCAAATGCGATAAACTGATACTACGACAAGCCGATAATAAAATTTTGTCTACTTTAAAATTCTTAATTAACTGGTTCACTCAACCATGCATTGACTCAACATGCGATTAGCCCACATCAGTACCATGCCTGTAATTTCTCAATATCGATTCTAATTCGCCCAAACTAACTACTAAACTTAGAATCAGCATGCACTAGCTAAATTTAATTAAATTCATTGAAAATAGTAGTAATTTAGGAGCAAAAAAATGTCCACCTCAATTCCAAGCTATGCCTTCGTTTGAAGGCTACTGGGCTTGGCTTTGGGTGCTCAAACAACTCCGGATTCCCAACCTTGCCCACTGGCGCACGGATAGACCAAATCCACACCCCAATTTGTGCAATTCGAACCTAAATTTCGACCCAGCTCTCACTCACTGCCTTGAGGTTGAATTGAGTGCCTGAAGCTGGAAATTCTACCCTCAACTTATAGAAGATTGAAGCAACTGGGAGATGAATTGTATGGCCGCACTTGTTGGGGAAAGCTGAATGAGGGGGATTGCGAGTTAGGTTGATGAAAAATCAAGGGTTTTTGAGCTCTCTTAGCCACATTCATGGTGGGGGGATGAGGATCAAAGAAACACGAAGCAGAAAGAGGGGGACATGTCAGGATGGGGGCCGCAATAGGGGAAGAAAAAAAGGGGCCAGGTGAACTTACAAAAATGTCCCTCCCGCCTATTTTTGCTTAAAGCTGTTCAATATTTGGTACCGCTAGGCTAATTCGTATCCGAACTCTAAGCCCAAATCACTAATATAACCTTTCATCGATTATTCGTTTCCAAATATTTCAAGATTTGCTTTAATAGGTTCGATTTAATAAACATTGAACTACTTCTAAGGTTGACAACCTAATCGTATTTGGGTTCCTAATCGATACTAGTATCGTTAATAATCTATATTAATGCTTACTAAAAATCATCGAAACATTTTCAAAACTAATAAAAATGATATTAATGGCGACAAAAACATTCTTGTTAATAAAATCCTCACTCACATAAGTACATCAATAACAACTTAACTCATATAGTTAATAAAAATACGATTTTCTGACATAAAAATGCAAAACGACCAACTTAATGTAAAATAGGGAACGCAGGAGTTACATATATATATA
>NCQV01067001.1:1225-12582 GCA_002740545.1 Lophocereus schottii
GATTAGAGGAGGGAATGATGGACAGCCACATATATTATTAGTTTTTATAATATGAAGATAAAGATATAAAGTTTAGTGTAATTAGTTAAATTTTCTAATATTTTTCTTCAAATTAATGGGTTATTTTTAATTTTCATTGGGTATAGTCATTAATTAATATGATGAAAATCTAACAAAAATAATTAGATAATTTTGTCAAACATTAAAAAAAAATTTTATGAGAGAGAGATAGAGAGAGGGGGATCACGTGTAAAAAAATAATTTTAGATAAATATTAAAAACTAATTGGCTAGTTTTCACATTAGAGAGAGAGAAAATAAGTAGTTTTCATATTAAACTCCTAAATTCACTCTCATGCAAGTATTGAGGAAGGAAAGCATTCTAAAACCCTTACATATTTTAGCATTTGTATTATAAAGATTGCTATTATAATAGTATATATTAATCATGATTATTAATAATATTACTAATAATTATTGTTATTCTTAATATTATTGATTATTATTTTTATTATTACTTATTATCATTAATATTAGTAATTAGTAATTTTTATTATTATCAATACTAATATTAATTACTATCAGTAATATTAACAGTAATAATAATAATAATTATTATTATTATTAATTATTTTGTTGTAATTATTGGTAATATTCATTAATAATAGTAATAATTATTATAATTATAGTTATGGTAATTATTATTATTATTAATATTAATAATCATTAATCATTATTAATATTAATAATAATATTAATAATTATTCTTGTGTTCTACAAATTGTTAACATAAGTACTATCAATTTTCTGCCATTGTATTCAACTCCTTGCCATTCCCACATAGAACAAATCACTTCTACCCACACCCACCCTCTTCCTCCCACTTCTATCCACTTCCATCCACTTTTTCCCAGTTCTTACCATTCCACACATATAATATACCCACGAAAAGAATAGACCCTCTATCATATATATGAATGTTCAAATCTCTTGTTTGGGAGGAAAAAAATTCTTCTCCATCATCATTTCCTTAAAAGAAATCCAGGCCTGTACTTTTCGTTGGTGAATCCTTTTTATCGACTTTAATTAATTTTAACCAACTTCTATTAATTTTTACCAATTCTAACAAAAAATTTCAATTCTTTCCAACTTCGATCAAGCATTTCCACCTTTTACCAATCCCTTTTAAAATATCTGACAAAGAAATCCCCACCAAGTGTGCGATTAAAGTCAGTGAATTCTAACTAACTAAAACCTTCCAAAAATGAGGTTCCCCAGCCACTTCAGCCGCTCATAGCAGCCGGGGCCAAAGTTCCTGGAGCAATGATTGTGCTCTATCTGGCCTGCTCCGCCACCGTTAAGTTAATCCAGCCAACCATTTAAGCCAGAAGGGTATTTAACAGTGTTCACCAATTGCTTATGCAAGTCCTTTTGTGGGTAATGTGTTGAGTGTCTGGTGAAAAATTGGGGTTTGTTTTGTTGCAGAAAAGCAACGCGAAGCCATGCGAGGCTTGCAGGAGAAAAGGGCTCTACATATACAAACTTTGCAAAGGCAATGCTACCATTGAATGGTCTCCTTTGTATGATCCCCTGCATTTCAATCCTTGTCAATGCCCCACTTGTGAGGGCCACTGGTTAGTCGTCTTCTTAATGCCCTGCATTTGCTTTGCTTTTTGTAAATGCATGAACTTCTCAGTCTTCTAGTCTATGGTCATAGCATCTGAATGCAAGTTTCTAGTGAGCTAATGGAAGCATGGAAGTTAGAAGCCAGTAATGTTCTGTATTTATGACAAAACGGAATTGATAAGATATCGTATCTATTAAGTGAACTAAACCTATGTCTGTCAGGATCCATGAACCTAGATTGGGTTGCTTTTGGGTTGAACTAATCCTATAAGCTGTATTATGCTGTGTTTGTTGGGTGAATTGCACCATGTCACAGACCCGTGAATTAATCCAACCCATCTAGGCTCACTTTATTACTTGAGCCAAACTCCTAGAATCTGCTTAAGTGCTAATGAACCTACTTATCTAGGTTGACCTACGTTTGAACTGAGCTCTCCTCATTTGGTCATTATTTAGCATACCACCTACATGGAAGATGCCCTGCATGCAAATTTTGACCACTGAGATTTGCACGTTCATGATGGTATCATTTCCTTTAATTATTTTAGGATATAAAGATGCCTCAACTGTTTGGGGAAAGGCTATCTGTAATTTATAAAAACATGATCCAAGTGCTAAAGCTTTCCTAACCTTCACTTATTTTGCAAGTCTTTTTTTGGTGTGCACGTATTTATTTATGTTTTGAGGATTCACATAATGTATACTGTCCTCTTCAGTAATGCAATGTAACTTGCTTCTTGTGCATTCTGCAGACTAGTTGATAATGTGTGCACTACAGAGATCTCATAATCATTGATTTTCATAATCTTATCCGAAGCAGAGTATGTATTCGGGGGGCTTGGTTTGTAGGTTTCTCGTTGTTTACCGTCATTAGCGTTACAAGCGTTTGAAGGTGCACATTGATGTGTTGAGATGGATTTAATTTGAGGTGTTGAGATGGAGCTCCCTCGGATAGACGAAAGGTTTTCAACATTAGGCATAAACAGGAAGTAATTGTCTTAGTCCTTAACTTGCAGGGGTCTAATGAGTTTAACTTCCATGAATCCTCCATGTTTCGTATTATAGTAGAGGAGACCAGACTGACCACCATCGTTCTCGTGTCAATATTAGAGGGTCGGATTTGTGCTTGAAATTGGCAATAGGATCCACTCACAATGATCGAGAGGCTAGTACTAAATTGCTAAATATACTAACCAACCTACTGCATGATTTTTGAGTGCTATTTTTCTTCGTGATCCGGATATCTCATGGGCATTGTTGCCCTAGAATAAAGCTTTAAAGAGCCAGCACTTAAATCTAACCATAAACATCCATCCAAACATGCTAAGTCATAAATGCGAATCTCAGGATCAATGGGCAATTGCTCCAATGGTTCATCCCATCATTCTGAGCAGAGAAACGAACAATCTTATGATACCCCTTCTTGTTTTGAACACTCCATTAGAGCCTCTTGCTCATTAATAGGGCATATGAGCTCCAATAACACAGGAAATCAATTATATAATTTGTCAGAGACAATGATTGGTTCCCCACAAATCGAGTTTCAAGATATAGCACTAGTATTGAAGTTTTTATATGAAATCAGAAATCCTATATGCTTAAGAATTGTCAAAGTTGTTCAATGCAAATATTGCAGCATCATAACATAAAACAAAATTCTACGACTAAAATAGAAAAGAAACTTGAGCAGGCAAAAATATCTTGTTTTAAGAACCAGGGTTATTTATCGAAGAATATAGAAAACAAAACTAAATAAATTAAAATCAAACGTGGGTTATTTATCGAAGAATACAAAGAACATGACTAAACAAAATTAAAGCCAAATGTGTGCAGAGTAATAAAAGACAATGAAGTTCCTATTTTATTTGCATTAAAAAAAAGAGCTATGAATCAAAGTTCACTGTATGTGTTCTTAATTTTTGTTCTGTTCCTCTATGGAGCTCCGAGTCTTTGTGATAGAAACAAGGCTTTCGACAAATACCCCAAAATTAAAGAAAGATAGTGGCGCTGTCTATGTCAAATTCTGTGAATGCTTCCTGTTCTGAATCACACCAGAGGAGATTAGCATAACCGATGTATCTTAAAATCAGAAACTTGCATCCCCTTCTACTTTCAGTATAAGTTACATAAGCTGTGCATATAAGGCCTCTTATGACACCCAACGTTTGAATACTGCCCAACTTATTCCAAGACACTTGAACTCCATATTCCTTCACCATCCAAATATATAATTAGAAATAGGTAAAACTAGGCATAGGAATGCGCATAAAGATCCATGCGTCTGTAGTATTCCATCAATGTGAACTCGAAAGCTTACCTGATTATACATGGGCAGCCACAATGTATTCCATTCTTCTGGATAGATATCAAACGCAGCAATTTGATGCTGTGTCATCTTCTCTAAAATGATCCAATGTACCCTATTATTCAAAAAGACATTATTTTGAGGTGTAAATAACATGAGACGATCCAAACAATATTTTGGATGTCATTGGTGAGTTGGCCTTCGATATGAGTTGGCTTTTAAGCTATAGACAAACATGTCTTCCACAGATGGATCTACCATGACTACCTTATAATCATTGTTTTCAATGTCGTGGCCAAACCCAGCTACGTAACATGATGAGTAAAGCATGTCCAGCTCTAATTTGAAGGGGGGCATTTTGGGTTTGAGAATTCCTCAAAGGCACGTGTTGATGGGTTGCCAATATAGAATGAGCGATCTTGTAATGGGTCAGTCCTAAGACATAACAATCCATTGTAGGACTCTATAGCTTTTAGGCTACAATAGTCGAGATTATATGTTTGAAGCCAATCGGGTTGGGTTGGTTATGAGCTAGGAGGATTGAGATTCTCTATGAGGTAAACCCCAGTATGATTGATAAAACTGAAAGTGATTCTGGCTATATCATTGTAATAATCAAGAGACCTTTGGAGATGGGGTCCCGTGAAAAAGGGGTCTTGGAAGGAATTTACCTTAATCCTGTAGCAGAAGATGGTTGACCCTTGGCTTGAACCACTAGTCATGGAAGGAACTCACAGTACGGAGAACCTTTGCAATCGCACAGCCTAAGAGCCCTATGTTTTGTGCAAAAACTTTCTTTAGAGAACTCTCAATGTTTCTCTCTTATGTCTTTCCTCATAGATTGATCTCCCTTTTATATTAAAAGAATAGTCAAGGAACTAGGGTTTCTGAGGAACTTAAGTCATTGACTTATTGGGCTTGCACTCCTTATGAGTGTATCATACCCTAAGTCCAATATCTCCCACTCACACATAAGGGGGTGCACATTTCCACCTTAAGAAAAACTTATTTTTTTTTAATTTCTACACAATCTTTATACTAGGGAAATAGGTCGTGTGACCAACACTTGTGAGAGATCTATATTATACATTTGTTAGGAATATATAGCCTCGTGTCTAGAACTGTACATGAGTAGTTAGTAGCATGCAAGTACCCTGGATCATTTCAATCTCATTAAGATGTCTTATTTTGATCTCATCAAACCATCATATTTCATACTCACAATTATGACTCATATGTCCTAATTGGTGCACCGATGAATAGAAATTAACGAGATTCCATGAACGATCTTCCTTTTCTCATGAAACTCTTGACCAAATCCAACTCGTTTTTCTAGACATGTTCCGCTAGTCCGAATCACTCATGATCCTTCGGCAACATACTAGGATAACAAACATTGAATCGAGTCTCAAGTCACTGATTGGAATCTTGAGGGTACAAATATAAGGTCATAATCTTATGGGGTCTCACACAAATATAAGTAGAGATCTAATTTATATTAACCCGATTGGTTGTCTTTTGCACACATGTTATGAAACATGTGCTACAGCATTCTCTCATTTCCCATGGAGCGTATGTCTTTTGATTCTTTTTAACCAAAATGTTGTATAGATGATATTTGGACATCATATTATTCAAACTAAGTTCTCAAATCTACTCATTAACTTGAACTCACATCTGTCCTATTTAAGGTAGGTTAGGTAAAATTCATTTTTTCCTACATGTTATAATGACCTTTTGTCATTGTCAACGAGACATTCATGATTTTAAGTCAACGAGTACTCATAATTATCCTTATGATAATTCTACTTAAAATCTGGTCTTATCTCCCATCGATACTCAAATCAATGGAGGCGGTTACTCGTGTGAGAGGACTAACCTCAAGTCTACCAGACATACTTGTCATATTCAAGAAAGCACACAAGCATCCTTGAATAAGAATGCATATTCAGGCGCTCTAGTAATAAATGTATACAAAACAATTTATTTAAATTTCATAATATTAGACAATAACGTGTGAACATTGGAAAAACAATTAGTGAACAACATGCTAGGGCATAGTTGTCGTCTACTAAGACTATTACGTTTTTACATCCTCAACAAGCGCACGCTCTTACCAGGGTTAGCTCAATGGCTCTATAACCATTTCCTTTGTAGGGAAATTCTATACATTCACTATCTTTGTGTGTCACCATGTCATCTACAAAATTGAACCTTATGTCTAATATACTTGGTGTTATGACAACACTTAAGGTTCTTGGTACATGTGATCACAACTTCTCCCAGTAAACCATTACTGGACGGTACTGTTTGGTCCACCAACCAAATAGTCCAAGCATCTCTTTAACCAAATAGACTCTTTTACTTCTAAGTATAGAGCCATAAACTTTTCCTATATCAAGGTAACATATGGCTATTTTGTGCCATTTTAGCACCGTTAGTAAGTTGAAAGACGTATTTCAGGGCTCATTTCTCATATGAACCTACCACAGTCAAGACCAGTGCACCCTTTCGATGCAAGTTATTGCCTATATGCCATAAACGCATGATCAGAGGCTCCCTTCAGGTTCTTCATGACTTAACTTTCTGTCTTTATACTAGTCCCAGGTTCAGTTGATATCTATATAAAGATGCCACGTCAAATGTGCACCACATCATGCGTTGGACTTCTAACCACGCCTAACAAAGTAAGTTCTGCTTATTAGTCCTTTTCTAATAGAGTAAGACACATTTCATTGTAAGGTCTCACCTTTGTTAATGTGAGTACTAATAAGGTCATAGATGTGTGTATTAGATTCTTGGACGATCTTTCGATGTTATTCTCTTTAAGAAAAAGAACAACATCTTTGAATATTCTCTCAGAAACTTTATTTCAAGAGCATATGCTACGTACCTATATTAATCATCTCAAAGTTAGATGATGACAAGGCCTTTTACCGTACTTAGTAACTCTACACCATTTCTAGCCATTAGTAAGTCATCCACATATAATGACTTGACTATGAAATTTCTTTTGGACCTTTTGGAATCAATTGTAGTGCAGCTACTATAGATAACTATAAGTATACCAATTCATTGAAGGGTCTTTAAAGTCACCATTGACCTTGCATGTCAATAAGCCTCATGTTTGTGATCTTTTTCAGTAGAACTTCACTTAGACCTCTTTGATATCGGTATTTTCACACCGATATGATGTAACTTTAGGTCCAAACTACCGATAGTAGCTAGAGAAAGCTAAAATTAGGATAACGTACACAATAAGAGGGAAAAACTTGTTGTAGTTGATCCTATCTTATTGTGTGTACTTTTTTTGCAGCAAGCTAGGCCTAATGTCAACTGTGTCATTACCCTTACAATTTAAGACTGATATGTTCTCAAATAACTTTATGTCTTAAAAAGTCAATCTAGTGTTCACCTTCATTTACTCCATGTTATTTCCATTGCCTTAGTCCTCTTGTCATGAAAGTTTCATTTAGCTCATTGCCTAAATGGCATGGAGGAGTACTGTCTGACAACCATATCTTTGCAAAGATTCATATAATCTCAAATCATTCCTCTTGGGATTGATTCTGGTCCCACTCAAATTGAGACCAATCGTCTTGCTCCCACTTGAAATAAGAATAGAATTTACTCCCACCTGGAACAAGAACAGGATCACGTTCATTTGCTCTTGATGATGAAGATGGATCTTGACAATAAACTTATTCATCATTAATTAAAATTATCAAAAACTATCAAGGTTAAAGTATCCATAAAGGTGCTCTTCCTTCCCCGTATGACACTTTCATAGGAGGGGTTGTGCTCATAGGTCGTATACCCCTACAGTCCAAAGACTCTTAGACTGGGCTCTAATCCATAAGTCATATGGTGTGATAGCAACTTACTTTGCAAGTTTAAGGTTAAGATCACATATTACAACAAAAGGAGATCTCCTTGACATGAGAATGACAAATTTTGTGCAATTATTGATCCTACCATATCAAAGAGCATTTTATTTTCTTTCCCATAACAACATTTTGTTGTAGACGCTTTGGGATAGTTGCCTAATAAACTATTCCCTTTCCATCACAATATTCACTAAAATAATATCGACATATATTTCATATTGATTTGGTCTTTCAGGCATTAACCTCTTGGGTTTTTGATTTTCAATCATGCTCACATGTTTTCTAAAGTAACTTATCACTTCAGACTCATCTGAGCTCAAATAAACAAAACCAAATCAAGTGAAATGCGATGAAATATAGAAGTTGTACACCTTATTGCCACATTCATTGTACCATAAAATTTCAAATGAATTAACTACAGTGGAAATAAGGCTCATGGTAACCTTTGTTTAAAAAATTAAATGGTTTTCTTGTTGTTTTTCTTGCGAGACTATGCTTTCAAGTGGGCTAATTCACTTATGTTTGCTCACAAATCTTATTTTGCTGGCTTTTGCATATATGTTCTTTTGACCCTTATGGTCTAGTCTAGCATGACAAATAAGCATTCACATCATCATAATTATGTGAATACGAAAAAACAAACACTCGAATTAACGAAACAAATATCCAATCCATTATAAGTAAACCATTTCTAATAAAGCAAAACCAAAACTAAATGTGTTCTTTAAAGAAAACTGATTAGTCTTCAATGCCATGAATATAGTCAAATAAAACTAACTTAGCAAAATTATTCCAATGAATCTTAGACGTAAGTGGGTTTTCACATAGGATATGGTATCGGCTGCTATGTAGGACTAGCTTGCATGTTCCGATTCCTCCAACAACTCCATCGTTGTTGTCTCCACATGTGTCCTCATCAAACCATGTAAGGACCCGTTGGAAGCCCAGTAAAGCTTCTTGGTTCCTAACTCTTTGGTTTGGATTCCTAAACCCACAATCCACATAGGATTAACTTCAAAAAGTAGAATACAACCAGCAACACAATGGCCACTGGGACATATTGTTAAGTACCTTCTTAAGCTCAGTGTAATCATGAGCATGGTAACCCATTTGGTCATAGTTCAGGCACTTGGCTTCCATTAAATCCTTCTTCCTTGCACATTTTTCTTTGCCTTGTTGGTCATGCTCAGTCTGCTCATTTGACTGACTCTTGCCAGTCCAGTTGCCTTGGTCCTTCCCTTTAGAACCATTCCTTGAATTAGAGATTGGATGGTGCACTTCTGCACTTATCATTTCAACGGCCTCTTGCTGCTCTTCCTCTAGTTCCAGTGGTCGCCTAATGTCTTTGAAAGTAATGATCTACTTAGTTTGAGATAGGACCATTTAATATGGCCCCAGTCATTAAGTAGAGAACGAATCACGGCATGAACTTGTTGATCATCGGTCAATTCATAGCCCATTTCCGCTAATTTACTAATCATGTTTGACGTGTATCTCAAGTGCTCTCTCATCGAGACTTATGGGCTCTTTTTCTAGTTTTCAAACCTGATAGTGAGAGACCTAAGTCTAGGAATTGCTGCAGCTGACATAATCCTTATAAAACACGGAAGTTTTACAATCAGTAGAAAAGCACACATACGTCTAATATTTTCGGTTAAGTAGATCAAAAACGGAATACCTCCATTGCTGTTTCAGTGGTACGATAGAGGAGGGATGAGAAATCATACGGGATGGGAAGGTGATACCAAAGGCCGCTAAATTTAAGTATCTGGGCTCGATCATCCAGCAAAATGGGGACATTAACGAGGATATTAGCCAGCGGATAAGGATGGGTTGACAAAAGTGGAAGTCAACGTCAGGGGTATTGTGTGACAAAAGAGTCCCCCTAAGACTAAAAAGTAAAGTTTATCAGATGGTAGTTAGACCGGCTGTTCTCTATGGATCGGAGTGTTGGCCTCTAAAGAAGACGCAGGCCTAAAGTTTGATGGTGGCTGAGATGAGAATGATCAGGTGGATGTGTGGTTTTACGAGATTGGACAGACTTAGGAATGGAGTAAGCAGGAACTTAGCTGAAGTGGCCCCCATACAGGAGAAGATGAGGGAATCGAGGCTCAGATGGTTCGGCTACGTAATGAGAAGAAGTGTGGCCGCCCCAGTGCGGAGGTGCGAGATGATCGTCCCCCTGGTGGAAAGAGAGAGAGGGGTAGACTGAAGAAGAGCCTAGAGAAAGTGATTGGAGAGGACATGAGAGTTGCCGGTTTGACGGAGGACATGGCTCAGGATAGGAGGTTGTGGCAGGATAGGATTAAGGTCTCTGATTGTAGGGGACCGGCCACGTAGGTGGTAGTAGCTTCGGTGGGATGGGGCGGGTAGGGTTTTGGTGTGTTTGTCTGCAGGTTGTACTTTTCTGGGATGTGACGGCATCTAGCGCTCCTGGTTGGATGAGGTATGTCTCTACTTCTTGTTTATTTTTGCTCTCTAACCCACTTTCTCCTCCTTGGTTTTTGGGTTGTAGTCGTTTTTTCCATAAACCTTTTTCAGAAAAAACTGTTTTGTGGGTCTTAAGGAATCAATCTCTCTATGGGTAGGAATACCAGTAGGGGTAAGGTTACCTATAGATGGATCTCCTAGACCCCGCGAAAGCGGGACCCACACTGGGAGTTATTGTTGTTGTTGTTGTAGGCATAATTTGCATATTTAACAAAATTCTCAAAAACATATTTTTGAGAAATTTCAATGTTCTCTCACCCCACTTATTTAGGGACAGTACATATATAACTTTTTACGTGGAACATATGAAACATATTCTCATAATATGTAATATAATATTTTTATGAATTTCAATCAAACATATATATATATATGATTACATATAGCATGAAATTTAATTGAAAACAAATGAGCTAAATATCATAGAGATTTCATAATATTTTCACTCAAAATAATCTAAATGATATTAAACAAATATGTTCATATTTCTTAAGAAGTTCTATAGAAAGAAATATGCTCAAAATAAAAGATTCTCTAATAATCACATAGTATTTCATTCTCAAAACAATGTTATCAAAGCTTCATAAATATAATTTAAAAAAACAAATATTTGAAAAATCTCATAAGAAATTTCAATCAAATTATATAAATTCATATGCCCAAAAATTAAACATAAATTAGCCCTTATGGTCAATTTAGTCAACCATTTGGCCAATAGGTAACCCAGGTCAAGAATCAAGCCCCTTTAACTTTTTATCTAATTTTTAAAATTTTTTTTACTGCTGGTGCTGGTGCTGTGCGTAGGGGGCCTCGCGCCCAATCCCCAGTCCTGGGTCGCACGACCCGAAAACACAAAAATGGGTCAGTTGAACCTAGCGAATGAACATGGCCATGAATCACGATTTTTATGCTCATTTTCATCAAATTGATCTATGTAATCTATCTTAGACTCATTTTAGGATCCATTAAAACCATTAATTGCCAAAAACAAACAAAAATGAGCCAGTAAATTGAACATAAACTGTTCGAAAATGAAGCAGTAAGCGCTGA
>NCQV01067012.1:10795-23157 GCA_002740545.1 Lophocereus schottii
GAGTTTTACTTATTTTCTGTTTAGGTTGTGTTAGGTTATTTATTTTCTGTTTGTAACTTGTTTTTAGTTTTGATATACTCTTTCTGTTTTGTTTTGTGATTTTACGGCTTTAAAGAAAAAAACAAAAAAAACAAAAAAAAAGAAAAGACCAAAAATAGAACCTTGGGTGAGGGTGTGGAATTTATATGACTGGTTGAGTAAGAAATCCTGAAAATAATCGAGTTTTTAGAAGTGAGCCTAACCCCATGATTGAATTAACACCCGAATCTGAACCCAAGCTTGAATTAGAAGAAATGGCACAGGAAAGACCATTGAGTGAGATTTTCTACCGTCTTAGGATTCCTTTGCCATCTTGCTTCACAATACCTGACCTTCGACCCAATGTGACCTTCGAATGAAGACCTCATTATACTCAGATGCTTCCTAAGTTCATTGGTTTAGAGGACGTTTATTTATTTTTGAGGGAATTCGAAGAAGTCTATTCTATGATGCATTTTCCTAATATTCCCATTGATGTTGTATGAATGAAATTAATTCCTTTTACTTTGAAAGATTCTACTAAACGTTAGATGTATGGCTTGGCTGCTAATTCCGTAACTTCTTGGAATGATTTTATGAAATTATTCTTACGAAAATATTTTCCTAATGCCAAGACTGTTAAGCTAACAAATGAAATCAATCAATTTGTGCAACTAGATAGGGAATCATTTTGGAAATATTTTGATAGGTTTAAGAATTTGCTGGCCCAATGTCCCCATCATGGTCTAGACCAGGCACGTTTGTAGAGTCTTTGTGTCAAGGTGGCTTTCTTTCTAAGAGCGCCACAGATGCTTGGGAATTTTTAGAGGACTTAGCTGAGAAAACTATGCAATGGAAAACCGCTCGGGATGACAGTTTAAGTTCTAGGATTACAAGGGGTGGGTTACATTCTGTCCCTGATGTGAGTCACTTAGAGTCTATGATTGCTGTTTTAGAAAACATAATGAAAGGATTGACTCTACAAATGACTCAGTTATCCCAGACTTCTTCAGTGTCTTGCTCTCATTGTCAGACCTTAGATCATTCATTAAGTGCTTGTCCCTACTTTCCTCACCAGTTAGCAACTGGGCAAGAGCAAGTGAGTATAGCCTTCTATAGACCTAAGAACGACCCTTTCTCTCCTTTTTACAATCTAGGATGTAGAAATCACCCTAACTTCTCTTGGAGTAATAGACCAAATGCTACGGTTCCTAACTCCCAGTCCATCTCCCACCCTTCTAGTTCCTTTCAAAGATCGATTTTTTTAGGTGTACCTAATGCGCCTAGACCTCCACCTCCTGCAGCTCAAGTTCAACCTCCTTCTGGTTAGAGTAATATTGATAAAATGGAGAGGAGAATTAATAATAACGTGGAGAGAATGATTAATGCTAACATGGAAAGAATGATGAGAATGGTAACTGAACAGTTTTCCCAATTAACATCATCTTCTAGGGAGCTAGGTACTTTTCCAAGTCAGCCTGAGGTGAACCCTAAGGGTCACGCCTCTTCTTCTTCTGGTGTTAAGCTTAGTGAGCATGTGAGGAAAGTGAATGCAGTGATATCTCTCCGTTCTGATAGAGAGATTGATAACCAGGTTAGAAATCCTAATGAGCCCTGCAGGTTTCTTCATCAATTCTTCGAGAATTCTTCTTCTTCTTCTTCACCTCCAAAGACTGGTCCCTCCAGTGAATCAGGGGATAATGGTGTCCCCAATGATTCTGATTCTCACTTTCTTCCTGAGTCACCGTCTAAAAAAGATAAGCTTGAGAAGAAAGACCCCTCTGAGTCTGTTGACCCTTCTCCTTCTAAGAGTCCTTCTTCTTCTTCTTCTCCTTCACCTTCTAAGAAAGTCCAGATGCCCTTGCCTCCTTTTCTACATAGGCTTAAAAAGAAAGACCAAGCCCACGTTAAGAACATGAGAGAGACCTTCTCTTAAGTCAAGATCAACATTCCTTTGCTCGATGCTATTCAGTAGATGCCTCCATATGCTAGGTTTTTAAAGGATCTGTGCACAACCAAGAGTCCTACTAATGTCCCTAAAAAGGCTTTCTTAGCCTCTAGTGCAAGTTCTATTTTATCTCATCAGATCCCAGTGAAGTATAAGGACCCCGATTGCCCTACTATTTCTATGGTTATAGAGGACCAGCTCATTCATCGAGCTTTGCTTGATTTAGGGGCCAGTGTCAATTTAATTCCCTTCACTGAGTATGAGAGGCTAGGGTTAGGTGAGCTTAAGCCTCCTAAGATGGTTATTCAATTAGCTGATAGATCGACCAGATTGCCTAGGGGGATAGTTGAGGATGTGCTGATCCGAGTGGGTGAATTCATTTACCCTGTGGATTTTGTTGTGATTGAGACTAAGATGGTGTCTAACTTAGCTATTCAAGTCCCTGGGATTTTAGGGCATCCTTTCTTGGCCACTGCCAATGCCCTCATTAATTGTAGGAATGGCATGATGAGACTGTCTTTTGGTTACATGACTTTAGAGTGGAGCATTTTTAATCTACAGAGGCAGCCCTCTGGTTTGATGATATGGAGTTCTCTACTCTTCACTGGGTAGAGGATTCTATACTTGATGATGCTTGTGATGATGTGTTTGCTGCTGAGTATGAGTCCTTTCTTGTGAATGATGAGCTTGAGTATGATGTTTTTGAATTTGATGACTTGTACTCTACTGTTGATTGTTTGCTCACTGCTACTTCTAAATCTACTTTTGAATCTGTTTCCCCTCCTGCTCTTGAACCGAAACCCCTTCCTGATTCTCTTAAGTATGCATTTCTAGACCCCAATGAATCTTTACCTGTGATTATTGCTTCTGACCTAGATGGGGACCAAGAGACTAAGTTGATTGCCCTACTTAGAGAGAACAAGGAAGCTTAGGGTTGGACCTTAGGGGATATTAAGGGCATAAGTCCTTCCATTGTGCAACATAGGATTCATCTAGAGGGCAATGCTAAGCCCTACCGTAACCGTCAAAGGCGTTTGAACCCTACTCTTTAGGAAGTGGTTAGGAAAGAAGTGCTGAAGTGGTTAGACCACGGGATTATTTATCCCATTTTTGATAGTGAGTGGGTTAGCCCCATTCAAGTTGTGCCTAAGAAGACCGGTATTGCCGTGATTAGGAATGATAAGAACGAGTTAGTCCCTACTCGAGTGCAATCTGGGTGGCGTGTTTGCATAGATTATAGAACATTGAATGCTGCCACTAGGAAAGATCACTTTTTCCTTCCTTTCTTGGACCAGAAGTTAGAGAGGTTGGTCGGACATTCCTTCTATTGCTTTTTAGATGGATACTCGGGCTATACCCAGATCTCTGTTGCCCTTGAGGATCAAGAGGAGACTACTTTCACCTGTCCCTTTGGAACCTATGCCTTTAGACGTATGCCTTTTGGACTGTGTAATGCCCTTGCTATCTTTCAGCATTGCATGATTTTCATTTTCTCGGATTTAGTTGAGCACTGCATGGAAATTTTCATGGATGACTTCTCTGTATTTGGCTCTTCCCATGATGACTGTTTGTCTAATCTGAGAAAAGTGTTGGAAAGGTGTATGGAGAAAAGTTTGACTCAAACTTGGGAGAAATGCCATTTTATGGTTAGGAAGGGAATAGCCTTAGGCCATGTTATTTCTAAAGATGGAATTGAGGTCGATAAGGTTAAGATTGATTTGATTATTAATCTTCCCCCAGTCACCTGTGTGAAAGAAGTGAGGTCTTTTCTTGGACATGCTGGCTTCTATCATCGCTTCATTAAGGACTTTAGTAAGATTGCAAAGCCCTTGTCCAACTTACTAGCGAAAGATGTGCCTTTTTATTTTTCTGATGAATGTCTTGAGGCTTTTTCTAAGCTTAAGGAAACCTTGACTTCTGCTCCAGTTCTTCATCCTCCCATCTGGGGAGAACCTTTTGAGTTGATGTGTGACGCTTCTGATTATGCTGCTGGGGTAGTTTTAGGACAGCGTGTTGATACGAAGCCCCATGTGATCTATTATGCTAGTCACACTTTGAATGATGCCCAACTGAAATATACTGTGACTGAGAAAGAATTTTTGGCTATAATCTTTGGGTTTGAGAAATTTAGACCCTATCTGATTGGGGCTCATGTGATTGTGTACACTGACCACTCTACTCTTAAGCATCTTCTTTCTAACAAGGATGCTAAGCCTAGACTTGTTAGATGGATATTGTTGTTACAAGAGTTTGATTGTGAGATTAGAGATAAGAAAGGTTCTGAAAACCTTGTAGCTGATCATTTGTCTAGGATTCTATCTGATAGAGAGAGTGAGTCAACTATTTCTGAGTGCTTCCATGATGAACAGTTGTATGTTGTCCACCCTGATCCTTAGTATGCTGATATTGTTAATTACTTGGTTGCTGGTAGGATCCCATAGGGTTGGACCAAGAATGATAGGGATAGGTTTTTCCACCTTATGAAGTACTTTGTTTGGAACGATCCTCATTTGTTTAAGTACTGTGCTGACCAAATGTTTAGGAGGTGTATTCCCGACCACGAGGTGGAAGTATCTTTTCTTTCTGTCATGATCGGGCATGTGGAGTAGTGGTAGGAAAACTACAGCCAAAGTTCTTCTATGTGGTTTATATTGACCTACTCTATTTAGGGATGCTTTTGAGTACTGTAAGAGTTGCCTTAGGTACCAGCAGTTGGGTAGAGTCAGCAGGCGGGATATGATGCCATTGAGTCCCATCATTGTGGTGGAGATTTTTGATGTATGGGGTATAGATTTCATGGGACCATTTCCATCATCTTTTAGGAATGAGTATATTTTGCTAGCTGTGGACTATGTGTGTAAATGGGTTAAAGCCATCCCTTCTAGGACTAATGATGCTAAAGTTGCTATAAAGTTCTTAAGGGAGAACATCTATGCTAGATTTGGCATACTCCGTGCTATTATTAGTGATCAGGGTACCCATTTCAGTAATAGGTCCTTTGATGCCTTACTGAAGAGATATTCCATTGTCCATAGGCTTGCTACCCCCTATTATCCCCAAACCAGTGGTCAGGTTGAAGTGTCCAATTGGCAAATTAAGCAGATTCTTGAAAAGACAGTGAGCCGGAATAGAAAGGATTGGGCTGACAAACTTGTAAATGCTCTTTGGGCCTATAGGACGGCTTTCAAAACTCCCATAGGTATGTCACCTTATAGGGTTGTTTATGGTAAACCTTGTCATCTTCTTATGGAAATAGAGTATAGAGCTTGGTGGGCCATTAAGAAACTCAACTATGACTGGACTGAGGCTGGTGAGGAGCATAGACTGCAACTGAATGAACTTGATGAAATTAGAGCCGAGGCGTATGAGAGTGCTCACTCTTATAAAGAAAGGGCAAAGTTGTTTCATGATAGGCATATCCTTCGGAGAGAGTTTACCCCAGGAATGAAAGTGCTTTGTATGACTCTAGGCTCCATTTGTTTCCAGGGAAGTTAAGGTCCCGATGGACTGGTCCTTACATTGTCTCACATGTTTTCCCTTATGGTGCAGTCGAAATTCAGGACCCTAACAGTGGTGCTACTTTTAAGGTGAATGGCCAAAGATTGAAGCAATTTCTGGAGTTGCCAAGCAAAGAAGATGTGGAGTAGCTGATACTCCGCGAGCCCAGTCGTACTCAGTGATATGTTGACATGATAGCTCGGGTGTACTTAACACCCGACCTGGTTTGCTAAGAACTTCTTTTTGTGTATGTTGACTATTTGATTTTGAGTCGTATCTTTGTGAGTCTTGTTTTAGTTGTTTTCATTTTCAGTCTTATCTTGTGATTTTATGTTTTTTTTTACTCCCAATGAGGACATTGCTCAGAATATGTGTAGGGGTGGGGAAACTTTGATTTAAAACTCCAAAAGATTTTTGTTTTGTTTTTAGGGAAGCTTAGTGCTATTCTAATCAGCTTAAATGCAGTGTGCTTTGATTGTTAGCCTGTATATATGCATGATGTGCATGTTAGGTCTCCATCCTTGGTGTGTCATTTTTAACTCTAATTCTAATCCTATCTGTTCATTATTGCTATATGATCCAAACCCTATTTCTTTCAAAAAGATTATCTTAAGGTCTTAGTTTTCCATTATTGGCTCTCCCACTTGTTTTTGACACGATTACTTTGATTGTTTTTATTAAAAAAAACCAAATGAGAAAAAAAATGAGAAAAAAAAGAAAAAAAGAAAAAAAGAACAAAAAAAAACTGATAAAAAAAGAGATAGAATAGAAAAAGGAAATAAAATGAAATTTGGAATGACAAGCAACCCTTTGAGGTATGCGCTACTGGATGTTGCCCTTTGAGACAATACTGCTACTGGGAAAGCTTGCTTCCTATATTATTCAGTCAATAATGTAATTTGTGTTAATCAAGTGGGATTGAGTTTGATTTTGGTAAACCTGATCTTTAAGATGATGAGACACATGCACACGAGCACAAGGAAGGATTCTAAGCTTTAGTGTATAAGTGGGATGAAAAGTTAGTGCTTTGATGTCAACCTTGGGGTAGAGAGTCTTGATGAGTACATTGTATTTATATGCATGCCAATATCTTTGCTACATAGGTGATTTAGTTGATTCGAATGTGTATATCTCTTTCCCCAATTTTGTACATATTAATTTTTGAAAAAAAAAATAAAAAAATTTTTGATTTTCTATTTTTGTTTTCATTTATAGATTTTGTGAGTGTATCTTCTGCAACCCCTTACGAGACCTTACTTGTCCACTAGGGGTAACCTAGGGGTTTAAAGGGCTTGTTGCACGTGCTAAGTGCAACCGTGATTCCTACGAAAGTGAGTTAGGATTTTCTTTTCTTTTATAGGATTTTTAGTTTTGTTCTACTCAAGGACGAGCAAACTTTTGGTGTGGGGGTATTTGTTTAGCCTGAAATTATTATATTTTTATACCTTTTATTACCTAATATTTGCCTGAAATAAATTATTAATTTAAGATTTTCATATTGATTTTATTTATTTTGTAGGAATTTGAGAAATTTGAAGAATAAATAAATTGCTTGAAAAAAAATGAAAAAAAAAAGAATCAAGAAGGCATTGGATTGAGAACAAGCTTTGGATCAAGAAGAAAGAGAGGAAAGCTCAGCCCAGATTTACGACACAAAACCAAATCTCAGCCAGCTTCCTCACTTAAGTGAGGCATGCCCCACTCACGTGACAGGAGCAACCCCATCTCCTCTTTCTTATTCATCTGCCTCATCCCACGAGATGCAGACTGAAATAGGGCAGCTTGCCCCCTCCTTTAGCCCTTCATTCCCCCTTCCTCATTTCACAAGCAAGAGAGCCCAGACTGCTGCTGCTTCGCCTTCCCCAGTTCATAAGCCATTTCAGTCTTTATCCTCACCATTTACTAATTCAACATCATTAAACTATCAGTTACGCAGTAGTTAATGGGAGCACTTAATTGGTTCTTCAAGCGGCTTCAAATGGAGAGGATAGCAGCAGATTAGAGGAGCAAGTAGATGGATTAGGTTGAAGCACTCACTTGAATTGCAACTTTTATTTTCCTTTTGTTCAGATTCAAATTCAATCAGTAGAAGTAGAGAGTAGTTGGAGGATATTCTTGTTCTTGGTGTTCTACTGCTAGTTTAGTTTTAATTCAACGCAGATTCTCAAGTCTATAAATTGTTCCAGTTTTTATTTCAATTTAAGAGATGTTGAGTTGAAAATTGCAAATTGAATTTTGGGCTCTTGTGGTTTGCTCTATTCGCATGGTTCTTCAAGCCAGTTTCTCAGTTTTGAAGGCTGCATAGTCTGCAACTTAATTGTCATTGGATTCCGGGAAGTGTTGGTTGCTTTACACTTATCATTTGAGTTCTTTTCTTACTTGTTGGATCTATAATGCTAATTTCGTATGATATCTCCTGCTAATTTACATTATAAGATTATAAATTAAGGGGTTGTATAGCAAGTTTAATTTAGTTGAGTAGTAGCTCAATTTCACAACCATCCTGGAGGATCGACGCTCGTTAGCGTTACAACGGTAACCATATACTTGCGGAAATCATAACATACTTCGGTTCGTATAATTCCTTCCTTGACTCATATTGCATTACCTAGTGGATGCACCTAGAAAAATCATGTGTAATACTTTCTTGATTTCTCTTTTGATTTTCCTATGGTGTTTGGTTCATTAATGAGAGCACTAACTTTCTTTGTTAGGTTCAACTTCTTGCTCTATTATAGCCAGGCTTGTGAGCCCCATGTTGCAGAGCTTGACAAGCTTTTGCAAGCCTTGAGTACGTCTGATTTGGTGGGCCGTGACTTAAAGTTCTGATGGAGTGGCTGATGCTCCATGTGCCCCATTTGCAAAGAGGTCTTAGCTTAGGTGTACCCAACACCTAACCTGGTGAGATTATTCTCTTTTGGTTTCCCTTTTCCTATTTTTTACTTTCTTTCCTTTGAATAATAATGCTTTATTCAACCATAGGTGAAGGGTAGTTTCATGTTTTCAATTTGGTTTTTAGTTTACATACTTATGAGAGCATATAGGTTCAGGTTCCCTTTCTTTTGCACTGATGTGTTGCATTTAGTTGCATTTTAGATTTACATATAGCATTGCATATATGAATGGTGTGGATTAGTTTGAGATCCCTTCAATGATGCCTTTGCTAGGCATGACGGTTCTCATGAGCTTGAGTAACTTTTGATATGTAATCCCTTTTGGTAATAATTTTGTTGAAGGGTTTATGAATATTTCTTGTTTGGACCTTAGCCTTGATTGAGAACTATGTTGCTGTATTGAGTCTTTAGCACTTATTTTTGTACATGGGAATCATTTTATGGGCTAATTGAAACTTTGGTAGATATCCTGAGATTTTGAGCCTTATTTGGACAAATTCATTATGTTTAGTCTCATGTTTGTTTCATGTGTGTGACTCTTCCATGTTGCATCTATAGAACTAGTCTAGACTCTTATTCAAAACCATATTTGCATGTGCATAGTTAGATATTATAGAGGCATTCTTTGTTGTTGAACATTTTAGCCACATAGCCAAATAGCCTACCATTGTTTACATGTTTTTTTCCCCTTTGCTAGCCATGTTGAGCCTATAATCCTTTTTCTTGTTGTGATCCCTTTATATTAGCCCTTGTCTAAACAAATGTTGTTAAACTTTAAGTTAAGTCTATGGGGCGTCACTTCATCTTTGTAGTGGGTGGTTTGGGGGTAACTAAGTTTAAGGTGGCTTGGGTATGTTGTTTTATTGAGCGATTGATGTCATTGAGCATTTGGTGTTATTTGTCTCTTATTTGGGTTGTATGTGTGTATGTGTATATGTATATATATTAGGTTATGAGTTGATAATTCATGGCCCTATGCCTTTAAATAATTGAAATTCTTATTTTATTTTTCCCAAAAAAAGAGAAAAAAATGAAAGAAAAAAATTAAAAAATCACGTTGAAAAAAAAAGAGAAAAGTCAAAAAAAAGACTAGAGAAAAAACTAAGTGATTGGCATTAGATATGTAAATAGCTTGTGTTCCTTATTAGTCAACTCATTTCCTGTTTCATTCGTGGGGTATATTTATTATATTGTAGGGTTCAGAGAGGTGATAAACTTTATAGTTGCTTGGTGGTTTATTGTTTGCTCCCCAGTCACTTAGCTAAACAGCTCTACATTGCCTAAATTCATTTGTCCACTTCCTTTCCCTTAACCCTTAGCCCATGTTACAACCTAAGTAAATTCCTTTTAATAGTCATGTGCACATTGCGTTCTTAGTGGTGGAGAATTCGAGAGTCCCGACAAGTATATGGTAGATTGTATCCTTGGAATGAGTCTTGAGTGAATCTATGCTATATTTCAAACACATGAGTGAGAGTGATTCACATTTCCCAAAAGTGAGGTTCTACTAGTCTATTGAGCTCTACAATTCTACGTGTTCGTGTGATGTGCTTTGTGGTTCTTTAGGGGTGATCAAGTTTGTTAACGAGCATGTGGTCTCATACTTTTTTGAAAACCTTCTCCTCCTAATTTTGAAATCTCTTGTGCACTACTTGGGGTCGCTATTGATTGCTATTTCTGCTTGTGATATACTATGAGTTGCCTACTTCAAGGAGGTTGTTATGTTTTTGAGTCCTAGATGTATCTCCCATTTATTGGTTTTCTCTAATGTTTGCTTGAGGACAAGCAAAACTTTACGCATGGGGGAGTGATGAATATCTTATTTGCATAGGATTTCATAATTGTTTGGGAGTCATTTTAGGGAGTTAGTATGCTTAATTGTATGATTTATGCCCCTATTTCTACTATTATGCTTGGTTTCATTTGTTTCGAGAGTTTTTTCAGATTTTGACTTTATGAGCCAAGTTATGTAAGTAGAATGAAGATTTTGAGGCTTGTGGATCAAAGAAGATAGGAAAGAGGCCCAAAGACACCCAACGCAGATCAACCATGGTCAATACCACGGCTTAGAAGGTTCTAGGAGAAGCAGCTAAAAAAAAAGGAGAACTAGAGTGACCAATGGCCACCACAATTTGTTTATAGTGTTGCCCATGGTCCATGATGGCGCCTTTTTCCCCAGATCATCATGTTTTCTCATAGCTGTTCGACTTCCAAGCGGTTTTGACACTTGGTTGTAGCATTTTTGTGATAAAAAGGGTTATTTCTAGCCTCATTTCATTCCCATCATTCCATTCCGTTCTTCCATAATCCATCAATTAGGTTAGAATTTAGATTAGATTAAAATTTAGATTAGATTAGAGGAAGAGAGAGCAAGTTGAAGTGAGGATTTGCAAGGATTCTGTCATGGGTTTGCAGCGACTGCTCAAGCGTGATTTTGGCTAAGTATCATTTCACTTCTCTTCTCTCCTCTTTTCTCATTTTCGGATTTGTGTTTTGCAATTTTGATTATCTTTTGTTGTTTTGATCTTAAATTTATGCAAAGGATTGTTAAATTTCCCAATCTTGTATTCATCTCTTTGATTATTTTGGAATTGTTGGATTGTTTTATTGAATCTTAGATGTTTCCTACCTTGTAAAAAATTTGATCACTTTCTTGTATATTTTGGATATTGGATGAAGAATTGAAAGGAGAAATTTGATACTAGAACCCTAGGAATTAACTTGACTGTGTGCAGTCTTGAGAGTGTCACACCATTTGAAAACCATAAATTTAATAATCGCATGTTTAATGAACCTAAATATATTGAGAGCCCTTGACAAATGGTAATTGGTTAGATTAAGGTATTTCACTTTACCTTAAAAGAGGATTGTGACGCTTTGATTATCGATTTTAAAACAATCAATCGAGGACAAGTGCTTGATTGATACATAAATTAAGACATTGCCTGTTTTGCATGATTCTCTTATTATTTATCCATTATATTAGATAATAGATTAGTTTAGTTTCATATCTCAAATTTTGATTCACTTAGCCTATACCAAAGGGATAAAGCCTAGTAGATCAACCTAGTCCTTATGGGAGATGACCCTGATTTGCTACGTCGCTAATGTGTGCTCGCGGCTCTATCTGTATACTTCGTGTTTGGTAGGGGTGGCATGGCGGTATAACTCAGACCATAGTTAAGTTCCTTACTATGAACCTAATAGCTAAGGGACCTTACCATTGACATGGCTGCATGAGGGCCAAGACAGGAGAAATTTGAGATGTCTTGTACAATGTATTAGGTGCTAAGCTTCATAGGGAAACTTTAGCATTGTTCTTTAGTTAGCTGACACACCTATTGCCATTGATGATATAACATTCTTGCTTTTGCCTTATTGTCATGCCACCAATGTGCATACTATTATTTCGCAATCTGAGAGACATACACTTGTGTGAATACGTGAATATGGGATTCCCTATGTACCTCATGTGATTCAAGGAAGCGCTAGGTGTGCTTACGATAGTATTGGAGTCTTTACTGCATCACTCGATCACTGAATTTTGAAACATGGTCGCTAGTGTGAATGATTGAAATGCATGATTGGGTGTAGGTTAGTTCTGTTGCATTATACACTTTTTATCTTTAATAAGGTGGCAAAGGGCCTAGAGTTATGTCTGTCAGCATAGCATTTTACTTGCAAGTTTCTATAACTTAGAGATAATCAATTTCACATGGAGACCTTAGGATAGAACTTTTCATCAGCTAACCTAGTGTGATTACCTAGTCTATTTGATTGTCCTTTTAACTATGTACCCTAGCCAGAGGCATTTTGTTAATTACAAACGTAAGCAGAATATGAGGCAGTGGTCTAGAAAACTCGAAATAACTGCCCTGCTTACCCTATGCTACATTACATGTTGTGTTTTGTAAATCAACCTAAAACCAGAAGCCTCCTCAGTGATGATCCCCCCTCTAAAATAGTATGTTCTAGGTGGCTGAATCAGTGGGCAAACTAAATTA
>NCQV01067030.1:460-14679 GCA_002740545.1 Lophocereus schottii
AAGAAGAGGACTAAATCACCAACCTTGAATTCCCCTCCGTCGGATATGCTTGCCATACAACCTTTTCATTCTTTCCTTGTAAATTCTTGAATTTTCATAAGCGTCAGAGCATATCTCCTTAAGCTCATTCAATTGAAGTAGCTTCTTTTCTCCTGCGGCCTTCAAATCAAAATTAAGAAACTTGACGGCCCAATAAGCCTCGTGCTCCAACTCGACGAGTGGTGGCATGACTTACCATAAATTAGTCTAAATGACATAGTGCCAACAGGAGTTTTAAAAGTCGTGCGGTACGCCTATAGAGCATCATCGAGGTAGTCTGCCCAATCTTTTCTTGATCTTGCAACCATTTTCTCCAAAATAATCTTGATTTTCCAGTTGGAGATCTCCACTTGGCCACTCGTTTGAGGATGGTAGCCAATGTCATATTTGTGATGCACCCCGTACTTTTTTAATAAAACTTCAAGCTTCTTCCTAATGAAATAAGCACCATTATCGCTAATGAGGACCTAGGGGACTCCAAAATGAGGGAAGATTACCTTCTTGAAGAGGCAAACTACCCCTTGGGAGTCATTGGTGGGGCTAACAATGGCCTCCACCCACTTGGAGACATAGTCGACGACGACTAAGATATACTTCTTGCCCATGGAGGATGGGCAGGGACCCATGAAATCTAACCCCCATACATTGAAGATTTAAACTTCAAGTATGTGGTTTAGGGCATTTCATTACGCCTAGACAAAAATTCCTGGTCTGTTGACATCAATCACAAGCTTGGATATGTTTGTGCACATCTTTGAATAATGTGGGCCAATAGAAACCGGCTTGGAGGATCTTGGATGCAGTCTTATTGACACTTCATGTCGTCTACAAGCAAGTCATGGCAATGAGAGATTATGGAATTGGTTTCCTCCTTAGGCACGCATCTCCGTACTATATCATCTCCAAAAGCCTTATACAAACAAGGTTCCTCCCAAAAATATGATTTGGCTTAGTGGAGAAACCACTTCTTTTGATTTAAGTTCATGTTTGGTGGTGTGATCTCACATGCCAAATAATTCACCAAATCCACATACCAAGGAACTCAACATTGTTAAAGCAAATGGTCATCCGAGAAAGAATCGTCAATTGGCAAGTCACATTCTCCGTTATACCCAAAGGGAATTGTTAAGCGAGAGAGATGGTCTGCCACCACATTTTTTTTTCGGTGCCTTTCTTGTCCTAAATTCCAAGTGTAAACTCCTAGAGGAGGAGGATCCATAGAACTAGACGAGGCTTGGAGTCCTTCTTGTCTAGGAGATGCTCAAGGACGGAATGGTCGATGCATACAATGACCTTTGAGCACAAGAGATATGGTCGAAATTTCTCGATTGCGTACATCACCGTAAGCAACTCCTTCTCAGTAGTGATGTAGTTTTGTTGAGCCTCGTCAAGTGTCTTACAAGCATAATAGATGACATAAGGCTTCTTGTCTCTTTGTTGCCCCAAAACCACTCCAACCACATGGTCACTAGCATCAAACATAATCTCAAAAGGAAGGCTCCAATCGGGAGATTGGATGATGGGGGCTATGATGAGAGCCTCTTTTATCCTGTGAAACGCTTCAAGAGACTCATCAATAAAAACAAATGGGGTATCTTTGGCCAAAAGCAAAGTAAGAGGCTTAGCAGTTTTAGAGAAATCCTTGATGAAACGGTAGTAGAAACTCGTGTGTCCAAGCAAATTTCTCACGCCTTTGACACAGGTGGGGCTGGCAAGCGCTTTATAACCTCTATCTTTATTTTATCCACCTCAAAACACTATGTGAAACCAAATGCTCCAAAACCAAGCTTTCTTATACTATAAAATGACACTTTTCCTAATTTAGGACCAAGTTTACTTCTTCGCATCTATGGAGGACTTTACCTAAGTTATCCGAGCACAAATCAAAAGCACCTCCACAAAATGAGAAATCATCAATAAAAATCTCCATTATACTGTCCACATAGTTGGAGAAAATGGTGAGCATACGTCTTTGGAAGACAGCCAAAGCATTACAAAGCCCAAATGGCATTCTACAGTATGCGAAAGTCCCGTAGGGGCATGTGAAAATGGTTTTCTCTTAGCCACTTGGGCGGATAGGGATTTGTAAAAATCTAGAGTATCCATCCAAGTACCAAAGAAAGAATACCCGGCCTAACCATTCTAAAAGTTGATTAAGGAAGGGAGGGAGAAATGGTATGTCTGGGTGGCGTCATTGAGCTTTCTGTAGTCAATGCATATGCACCATCCCATGACCATTCTAGTAGATATGAGCTCATCCCTTTCATTCGTGACAACGGTCCTACCCCCTTTCTTAGGAGCTACTTACACCGGACTAACCCAATCACTATCCAATATTGGATAGATGATTCTAGCATTAAGTAGCTTGATAACCTTCTTCTTAACAACCTCTTGCATGTTAGGATTCAAACGACGTTGAGCTTGTCTAGAGGATCTATGCCTATCATCAAGGAGAATTCGATGCAAGCAAAATGAAGGGCTAATCCCCTTGATATCATCAATACTATAGCCAATGGCGCCTCTATGCCTTTGAAGCGCAATCAAGAATTTCTCAATTTGGGCACCATTAAGCTTAGCACTAATGATGATGGGAAAAATATAGACCAAGAAATTCATTACTTAGATGAGGGGGTAGGGGCTTCAATTCCCCCTCAGGGTCAAACTTCTTGTCTTCATAGGAGGGTTTGACCTCCACATTGAGAATCTCCCTTGATTGGTGTCGAGAGAGGTACGGTTGGGCCGAGTTGAGGATCTTCACATGCACCTCCCTTTCTTCATCTATATGAGGGTCAACCCCATTGGCATGAGTGCCAATCAAGCATGCCTCTATAGGTCAAAGGGAGGTCTAAGAGTTCCCATCTCCTCAAGTACTACCTTTTCAAGCACATCAACCTGATAGCATGCATCCTCGAGGAGGGGGAAGCTATCACTTCTGAAAGATTAATTCAAGCTTCTCTTCACCAACTGGTAGGGATATCCTCCCATTCTTGACATCAATCATTGCACCAACCATGGCTAAGAAAGGGCGACCTTGGATGATAGGTAATTAGGCGTCTTCCTCCGTCTTCATAACAACGAAGCCACAGGGGATGAAGAATTTGCCATCTTGAGGGGCACATCCTCTAGAACTCCAATAGGGTACTTGACGGAACGATCTGTAAGTTGCATCGATATTGTGATGGGCTTGAGTTCCCCTACTTAGAGCCTCTTGCATATTGAGTGAGGCAAAAGACTCACACTTACCCCAAGGTCACATAATGCTCGACTTATGGTGATATCCCGAACGGCACAAGGAATAGAGAAGCTCCTCGGATCTTTGAGCTTAGAATGGAGCTTGTTTTGGAGGATGACTACACTTCGCTGTGAAGGAAACCTTGGCATTTTCTTGAAATTTCCTTCTGTTGGAGAGCATCTCTTTTAGAAACTTGGTATAAGAAGGCATCTCAAAGATGGCATCCAAAAATGGGATATTGATTTGTAACTTCTTGAGTACCTCCAAAAATTTCCCAAAATTGGCCTCAATTTTGGCCTTGGCAAGCTTTTAAGGGAAAAGAACTACTGGCCTATAAGGCTCAACTAGCCTAGACTTTATGGTCCCCCTGCCTATCTTACTTTTCACTTTCCAGGACTAAATTTCCCTTTTCTTCCATTATTTCTTTGCCTTTGTCTGTGACCAAACCTTCATCCTCCTCTCCGTGAGGTCCTTGTGGCTTATCAAGTTGTTTTCCACTCCTTAAGGTAACGGCATTCATATGCCCCTTGCAGTTTGCTTCCGGTTGGCCAAGGAGGTGCCCTTGAGGTTGAGATAAGTGGTTCACTTGTTGGGAAATTCGATCTGATTAAGTCTCCATCATCTTTTGGTGTGGGACATGCTCTCAAACTTGGAATTGAGTTGACTTATGGACTCATCAAGAGCCTCATTTGTCTTAGCTTGAGTTCGAATGAACCGCTCTATTAAGCTCTCCAAGTTGGACTTTTGAGGTGGAGGTTATGGAGGTAGAATTTGAGGAGCACGGTATTGAAAACAGGGAGGATTAGGTTAATTTTGTAAGGGATGGTAAGAAGAAGGATTTGGATTTTTGTAGGAAAATTTTGGGTGGTGTGTCTAACCTAGATTGAAGGTATGGGAGTAAGGGTCATTTTGCAGTCTATTGTTGAAGTTGTTAAAGATATTGGCTTGTTTAACAGTGAGCTCTTGAAATGAATGACCAAGATGATACTCATTCTCATTATGACCTTGAATTCCACGCACTTCACAAACACTTGCTTGCCCAAATGACCCATTGAGGGTGCCACCATGAGGAGTAGGTTGAATGCAATCTACCTTTTGGAAAAGTGCATCAACCTTCTTGCAAGCATAGTGAAAGAATCAATCTCATACCGTCCTCTTCTCTTAGGGTGGCCTCGTTCATTTGCCTAATGATAGTTGTTGGATGTCACATTTTCAAGTAGTTGCTTGGCTTCATTGATGAGTTTGGCCATACGAGCGCCTCTGGTGGCCACATTAATTAAGATCTTCATCAGTTGTTGAAGACCATTGTAGAACATTTGCACCAACAACCAATCCAAGAGGCCACAATGGGGGCACTCCCATTGGAGCTCTTTGAACCGCTCCCATACCTCATAAAGAGACTCACCCTCTATTTGAGATAAGGGTGTGATATCATTTCGGAGTTGGCGGTCTTCCCAGGAGGGAAATACTTGCATAAGAACACCTTGGAGAGACCATCCCAAGTAGTGAACAAATTAGCATTCGAGTTAAAAAGCCAAAACTCAGCCCTATCCTTCAAAGAGAAAGGAAATAGCTTCAATCGGATGCCGCCATTGGAGACCTACGTTTGCCTTGATCGTGTCACACTTCTCCAAGAAAGAAGCAACGTTGTTATTAGGGTTATCTTCCAAATTGATCTTGTTGAAATAAGGTGATGAACGCTCGGTTGAATTAAAAATTGTTCGCCTCAACCGGAGGTCTCACAATGGTAGATGGCATGGCGTTTAGATTCAGCATCACAAAGTCCCTCAATGGAGTTACGGCGGGATCCATGTTGGCCTCTTGAGTTTACCTTCCTTACCTACTTTGGCTTCTTGCACACTGTTGGTGAGCTCCGAAAGTAGCTTCGATCTCGGGGTCAAAGGCAGCCAAATCACCTGATCCTTGGCTTCTCCTGTGCATACGACAAGTACTACCAAAGGAGGTAAGCCAACTCAAGAAAGAATAGCGATAATTAAACAAAACAAGAACAAAGATTCTAGCCTCTAACCACACTTCAAGTTACGATACGTACGGAACCTTGCTTCCTGGCAAAGGCGCCAAAAACTCGTTTGTTTGGAAATAAGCTCTAAATTTATACCCCAAGTGAATGATTTAACGCCGTGTACTTTGGGTGTCATCCACTGAGAACAAGAACCTCACTTAGTGATTAGATTGAATCTAGAGGGGTGAAGGGTAAGTTTTAGAGAAAAGGACACAAAAAATAGGCAAATAGAGGTCTAAAATTCAATAGGAGAAGGACTTGGGTCAAGAGATTAGTCGCTAGTGGCTACTTATTTATGCTAGGCATTGGTTCCCAAACTTGGCATAATTCACGAGCGATCGTAAGGGGGTGATTGGTTCATTTAGGGCCGCCCAAACCTCCTTTCGGAGAGTAAAGGTAACCTTAATCTGCAAGTCCAACTATTTTCATGGGGGCTCGAAGGTTGAGGTCAAAGAAAACCAACTTGCACCTAACAAGACTTTGGGTTATTTTCGTACCCAATGCGTGTTCTCTCTTCTTCTATCCACATAGGATGACTACCCACCTCTCGGTATGGTTATTCACCCCAAGTATTGGATGGAATGTCCTTTTCGGACATTTCATTGAACACTTAGAGGGTAGAGAATGAGACCCCCTAATAACTTGAAAATTAAAGTAAGACAAGATCACACCATGCTTATTATGTCATCCTAGCTCCTAATCCCCAACCTAAGTTGATGAAAACTAGTCACTAATCATCATTGTGACAATCCAGCAATCACAACCAAGCATGAGCAAACAAAGTAAAACCAAGTAAAAAGGAAAAGAGAGAGAAAAAAGAACAAACTTCAACCAATGGATTTGAGAGTGAAAGTCTTCAAAATCTTCAATCAATAATAATCTAAGAACACTAATCTTATCTTAATGCCCAATCAAACCTTGAAAGTGTTTAAAGTGCTTTTTATGAGAGAAATTAAGTATGAACCCAAAATTAGGCAAAACGGGATATTTATAGGCTCAAAACTGAAAAGGGTGACAATGGTCGCTAAGGCGACGACCTATCGCGATGGTGATGGCCGGCTATCACCACCTCCTGGAATTGGGGGTTTCTCCTGTAGGCAGGCGACAACCTGGCTATCAACTGTGCAACGACTTCGCATGTCTTGTGCCCTTGAATCCCATTTTGTCATGCTCTCTTGCTTCCCTCGGGCCTTTACATGACCGACTTTGCTCTTGCATTGCCTTTTTCCATATACTAGCTGCCCTCTTGCTTGAATAACTTGAAAAACACCTGCAAAAAGTTAAAAAGGGGATTAAACAAAGCAACGACCCTAGGGGATGCAAAATGCATTCAAATCCCTCTAAATCAAAGGAGAACTAGGGAACATGAACCAAAAAGGGGATAAGGGATTAATCAAAATTGATGTCTATCAACTCAAAAACCTGATATGAATAATTTAATTTTTGATATTTATAACCCCAACTGTAAGGTTTATCATCAAGTACTCGGGTGTCGTCCACTGGGAGTTGGGTTTCAAGTACCGGGATTAGCTTAAGTGGCTCAAGCTAGACTAAGTGAAAACGAAAGAAAGACAAGCTAAACTAAGCTAATAAAGACACAAATAGAAGCTTAGAGTTGCTATTTGGCCAATTAATGAACCAAGCAATCGAAGTAAGTCCTAAGCTACCAAACCTATATCTACAACTAGAGATGGTTAGATGCACCAATGAATACCACTCAAGCTCTCCCTTAAAGGTCATGAGCTAGTCTAATTAGTCTAACCACCTATTTCATGGGGTTACCCTGATTAGACCACGAGATTAGCAACCCTTGGACCCAGCCAAGAGCGGGACTATTTTCATGTCAAAATCTCGACTATCCTCTCCCCCACACTAGCTAATCGACCTTACCTCTCGACATAAGTCAATCGCCCAAATATATGGATGAAAGCTCTCTCAAACATTTTATTGAACATTTGGTGGGTATGAGAGAAAAAACTAAGTTCAAGGCCAAATTGGGTGTCGTTAGGCCTATTCAAGACTAATTAGGCATCAAGAGGCTAATCACAATCTAAGCCAATAAAATCTAGCTACTAACCATCATAAGAAAACCATGAAATCAAACCATCACAAGAAAGGATGAAACTAATATAATCTAATAAGCTAATCTAACAAGCTAATCTAACATGGATTAACAATAAAAGCTAAACATTTAAACTAAACATAATCTAAACTAACATGCTCAAATTAACAGAAGCAAGAACAAAAGATGAAATAAAAAGAGATAGAGAGAAGAAAACTTAGGCTTGATTGGATGAAGATCAAATCCACAATCTTGAACCCAAAATCCACCCAAACAAATCCTAATCTCCCTAATCTAATTCCCCCTATTCGGATTTTTATTGGCTAAACCTTAGCTAAAACCTCCCAAAAAGTCTCCAAAAGAACCCGTAAAAAGTCCTGAAGAAGGCTCTTACAAAAGAATCAAGTCAGGGAAAAAATAGGCAAACAAAGCAACAAGTGGCGACGACTGTCGCACTGGCGATCGGTGGCCGTCGCCACCAAGATAACCGATCGGGACCAAGACATCCGATCGTTGCTACCCTCTGCCCAGCCACTTGCAAGGTGGCGATGGTTGGGGGGTGATGGCCATGACTCCCGTCTTCTCTTCCTTTGCAAACTTCTGGCTTTTCTTGTTCCGTCTTTGCTCCTTTTTGTGGTATTTGTTCGATTGAATTTATTACCTACAAAGGTAAACAAAATGAGTAAAAATGCTAAAGAATACATTATTATGCGAGCTAAAATTAGGTGACAGAAGCATGTAAAATATGACAATTTAGTACCCAATAAATACCTTCACACCTATCTTTTGCTCGTCCTCAAGCAAAATAAAAGAAAAACTAACCTAGGAACCTAACTCACTTTCATAGGAATCCCGGTTGCATTAAGCACATGTAACAAGCCCTTAGAACCCCTTGGTTCTTCCAAGTGGATGAGTGAGGTCTCGTGAGAGTTTGCAGAAAATATATCCACAAAATTTTCGAAATATATTTTGGACTTTTTTGAAAATCAAAGCATATATACAAGGCAAAGGGAAAAATATGTACACATCTATATTGATTTTATCACCCGAACAACCTAGCTACTATGCCATATACAAACAAAACATACATTTAAGATACACATAGCCTATAAATGCATCCCGACTCATATTTTTCTCCCCATGCAAAACATGATTTGCACACCTTGGTGCTCCATGCAAAGTGTACTAACTCTTAATGTTAGGCTAAAACTGGGCAAAAGGTCGTCTCCACTTAGCTTATGACTCTCTTTATTTTTTCTTTTTTTCTTTCTTCTTCTTTTTCTACTTTTCTCCTTATGCTCCTTCGCTCGGGTGTGCACTTCTTGGCTTATTAGGCCTTGAACTCCTAGAGAACAACTTAGCACATACTTGGACTTCTTCTCTATTTAAGGGTTTTATTTGAATGTGCAAAGCACTTATTCAAGCCCAAATAGAGGTACTAGAGCTAAACTAACTTTTGCATCATGCTTTTCTCTTCTTTTTTTTTCCTTACAATGAAGCCAAAACTGGAACTCAATTAACCAAGTAGAATATCCCTAAACTCGAATTTCAACAACTAACACCAAAAGTCAATGGCTAAGTGCACAAGGTAGGTACAAAACTGCACATGTGAAATGAGGTTATTATGAGGGACCGAAAATCACATTGTAGACAAGTGCTCCGTCATGCATATTCAACCTATATACAAGCTAGCAACTAAGCTATTAAAGGTCAAAACCAATCACTAAGTCATAAAATTCCCCCAAAGCCAAGATGAAAGACTATACAAAAATTGATAATTTTCGAAAAAATATGCACAAAAGGGGTATATGATTTTCCCACCCCTACACCTAAATCTCACAATGTCCTCATTAAGAATCAAGGAGTCATCACCAACCATAAAACACACAAAGCACAAAACCAAACAAAACACGTGTATACACAAGCTAACACACTCACCCAAAAACACAACCTCACACAATCGGCAACAGGACCATACATAAATACAAAAATAACACCACAAAAAACGAATAATATACAAATCCAACAATACCACCAATCACAATACACAAATGTGCACAAAGAAAGCACACAAAGGTGATCTTTTCACCTCAAAATCACCAATAAAACACAACCTAATATTCATAACTAAACAAAAAGAAAAAGAAAGAAAATAAAAACAAAGAAGGGTTAAAACAATTATACATGGTTGTGTATTGATAGTACCCAAACTATACATCTCTAAGATGGTGCTATGGAGGCTTAAGGAGCATCAGCCACTCCTCCATATCAGTCAAGATGCTGATCACTAGCCCAGATGCCATCAAAGCTCTCAAGAGCCTATCAGATGCCTTTGCATGCATCTCAAAATGAGGTGAGCAAGAGAACACTAATAAGATCCAAGCAAAGATAGTTAGTACCCTTTTCCACTTATCAAATGCTATAGAAAAATCAAAAGAATAATTAAAGAAAGTGGTCCACTCAATTTTCCTAGGCACTTTCTCTAGGTATGCACAATAAGGGTCAAAGAAGCGATCGTACCCTCTAAGGTCATATAGAGACTCATGAAAAGCATGCAAATAAGAGGGGATGGTGGGAAGTAAGGGGGATGAAATGGGGGTTAAGTCAAATGACTCGGTGTAAATAGGACCTATATGTGTAATGCTAGGAACGGCACCAACCACCATACCATCATTATTTAACTCCTCAAAAGAAGGCTCTAACAATGCAATATCTCATGACTAATCAAGCGAACCATTCTCAACACAACTAGCATCACCCCTAGGAGACTCACCATCTCTAACCCCGTGCACTAAGCTAGAGGGAGGGGAGGAGCAAGTAAGCTCAAGACACCCTTAGTAGTACCGTCTCTATAGGTGCTAAATGAGGATGGAGCAACAAATACTAAAAAAAGTCAAGTGAGGGTCAAATGCTTCCTCTAGGACGGTCAAAGGTTTATCCATAGTAGAATCGACCTCTAGAGGAACGTAAGAGTTGCAACCATGATAAAGACTTACCTTAGGTTTAGGGGAAAGTAGAGTAGGGCAGTCTCGTGCATTAGACCAAACTCCCTCATCTCCTAACAAACTGTGTATTTCACTCATTCATTGTCTCTATTAAGGCATTAAGTCTAGCGCAACATTCATACTTGGGTCAATACTTGGCGCTTCTTTTTAACTCACTCATTCATTCCAATGATGGTAAGCATTAATACTTGACGCTTCTCTTTTTTTTCGGGCACATCACAGTGTTGGCTTGATGGGCTTGAGGAGGGCTTAGCTTTCAAGTATATTCAGGGTATAATTACAGTAGGGTCTTAAAGCCTTTACTGTGTTAACGTAAATTTACTATTTTGCTATTGAAAGTAGCAGTTGCTTTCTTCTCTTTATAAAGCCCTTATTACTTTTGGCAAGAGTTCTTTGGGCTCTTTTGTATTTTTCCCTCCGCCAGCATCCATATATAATGTAATTCATAAAGGTGTTTAAGGGCTGAAATTTTGAGGTGTTAATTGTAATTTACTATCAACTTCTTAATGATCATATGAACTTGGTCTCTTTCATCTGGTCTACTCAACACCAACAAGGACTTGGCCCTCCATCAGGCTAGAAAGCCTAGGAAGATTTCTTTTTCCTCTTGTTTGATAATTCGAAGTCACAAAGTGTGGTAGACAATCCCATATTGTAGCATTATTGTGGCATGAATTATTTGGTTATACTATCCCAAGTGTTGATCTTCCATAGGTACTACTCACTGTCTCTCCTAAAGTGAGAGGAAATACTTGAGGAAAGAGGACCTTGTCTACACCTTTTACATGATGATGTTAACAAAGTTCAAATTGGAGGAAGGATTGCCTAGCTTGTGAGGAAGGGAAAACTTGGCAAATAGCTTCCCTTTTGACATAGAAGTGAAAAGGGTAGAATCTATGAATTAGTTTCCAAATAACTGAGTGCTCCTTAGATGCTGCTCTAATTTTTTGATTAATTTGATATATTGATTATGGGTTCACCTTATGAATTGAATGGATAGAATGTACATCATTCTCTCTTTCATTTTCAAATTCATGTTCATGCCATTTTATGTCATTATGTTTGCTATCGGCTTTCCATTTGAGCTAGCATGTCTGCCATGAAGATCGTTATCAGATTAGTGGCATCGGTCTCTTTCTCATGATGATGGTTGTTTCTAATCATGTCATGGAGTCAGAGTTTTGACTTTTGGAACCTGCTGATAATGACCTTACTAAGTGACCTTGATGATCTATTCGCCAAGGGCTCATTTTGCCTTCACAAGCCACAAAATCGAGATTTTAGGAAAGAAATAATTCTTTTTAAAAAAAAAAGAAGGGAAGAGTTTCCACAGGACTTTGTTTTGGAAAAAACAGAGAAGGGAAAGAAAAAAGAAAAAAGACATTGAAGCAAACGTTAGAACTAGTGGCATGGACAAAGAAAAACAATAATGAAAGACTAAAATTGGCCAATGCCATAGATCACAAGATTAGAATTTTACCAGTGAGAGCAATGATCTAGGTTGAAAACCCTTGTTCATCTCTTAGAATTTTGGAGAAATAAAGTGGAAGAAACAATCAAACCCAAATATATTATTGAAGTTGAACCAAGAGACAAGCATCAAAGTCCACATACTCGAAGCAATCAAACCCAAATATATTATTGATGTTGAACCAAGAGAAAAAGATCAAATTCTATGCCAAAAAAAGAGACAAATATCAAAGTCTAGAAACCCAACTTAATTTCACTAAAGAAACAAATATAAAGGTTGAGAAAATCAGAATGACCTGAGTCATAAGATTCACTACAACAAACATAGGAAAAACTAAAATTAAGAAAAATTAAGGCATAGTTCACATGATTAAACCAAATAAAATGTTTCAAGTAGAGGTTTGCCATTAATGGTGATGGTGTTGATTTTTTTTTTTTTTGTATGGTCCATATGAGTCACAAAGAGTAATACAATATAACTATAATATAGATGGGGAAAAGGAAATTAAATCTATAAGTTAATGCACCTAGGATATCAGTCTTAACCATTAGGCTAACACCTCATTGATATGGTCATGGTTTTGATGAGGGAATAAATATTTGACTTTTTTATCCATATTTCAGAAAAGAAAAAATTAGAAACTGACATATTCAATGTTAGTGTGCGGACTTTATAGTGCTTTGCAACATTGACAATGCTTACAATAATGGTTGATATGTGAGCAAGAGAGTGGAGGATGATCTTACTGTAAAACGAAGTGAATATAGAGATATTGATTTGCAAAGAGAAGACTCTTTCAAAAATTAGTATAAAAGGAAGGATAATGAGAAAGTAGAGGGGTCGAGCATAAGTGAGGCATCCACGGAAGAAATGCAACGGGATAAATTTTCAAAAAACAATAAGGATGTGATTTTATTTGATGGTCAAATTAATTTAGAAAACAATGAGTATGCAATTTTAAATTAGTCAAATAGCCACATTTTAGGAAGTTGAATCATGAAAGAGATAGTGGGAGTAACTACATGCATGATTTTAGAGATAAGAGTAAAGATTATAGGTAGGTGTGAATCCTTTCCGGCCAATGAATGTATTTTTTTTGAAAAAACTCCCATATTATACCTACCTATTATACCTATTAAAAGTTTGAAATTTAAAATTTAAAGCAAGAGGCAAAAAGCGGGAGCGAACCACAACGTAGGAATTCTCCTTTCCTAATATATTAAACCCTCATATATTTTTACATTTATAATATAAAGATTTGATGAATATTTTATTCTTTTGATTTTATCGACACACATTTGTCTAGTTTGGTAATGAAAATTACTCATGGATCAAAATTTACTAGGTAAAGGGATTACCATTTTACAGTTTTAGATATCTAATATTTCTTCTTTGATTTGTCATTGTAGCACCCCTAGCCACTAGGGCCAGGAGTGTTACATTTTCTTACTTCCTACTTAACTTTTGGGGCGAAATGGACAGAGTTTCCCTTAAAAACTGACTGTTTCTAGGTTAAAACCCTTACAATAAACCCCTACAATCATAAAACATTCTAAAATAAGCTCAACGGTTACACGCTGGAATCCATAACTCAACGACCAACTCGCTCAGACTACATCAAACAATATAGTTCATTAATACAGGAGAAGTGAAAGATACAACTCAACAGTTCACACAACCGGAGTACTGCGGTTTGCATCCCAAAACGTAACAGATTTTAGCTAAAAGGACAACCAACAAATTAGGTGGTTGGCTCACATGGCCATACAGAGCGACTCCTAAGCTGAATGCACTACATAAACTGGAATACTTGTTTACAAACGTTTACAATTCTAGGAATACTTTACATGACTTTGTTAAACATGTAAGACCCCCTTCAAATGGGCACACATGACCCCTTGCAAGCAAGGATAAATTCCATCTTGGCATAAGTGACTTGGCTTCTACTTGTCACAATATAAACCTGGGGGAAAAGGAGAAAGAGTAATGGGATGAGCAACCACATGCTCAGTGAGTATTCCCCAACTCTTTAAAACCAAAACCGTTGCATGCAATATTACCATAATAACCACATATCACGTGCTTATGTATTACTATCGTATTAGGTAATCAAAGTCCCCAAGGATGGATTATTACCCATAAACTTCATTGTAGCCGCTCAAACTCATTTTTAGGTTCCTAAATAACCAAATCTCCTAAAAATCAAACACTGAGACACATAAGCAAGCAACGAGGGCTAAGCAGAGAACTTTCTTTCATAGGTTATGCACATTCAAAGCTTTAACGTTTGATTCATTAAGGACATAGCCATGCCTTACTTGAATTTTCATTCAAATAGTCTTTCATAAAATAAGCACAGGATATGCACAGAGATCTTCCTTTTCTTC
>NCQV01067031.1:4192-15595 GCA_002740545.1 Lophocereus schottii
AAGGAGCAACTTTAGTCCCTTTCCTGTGTTGAGGGAATTGAGAGGCTGGAGGTTAAGAAAGAGCTTTCTCTACCGCGTAATTGGACTGACATCATTTGGAGGTAAAGAGCCAAACAGCATTGGATTAATGAGGGTGATTGTAACACTAAATTTTTTTTTCATAGAGTGGCCAATAACAGAAGAAAATTCAACTCAATCCATAGCGTTTATGTGGAAGGTGCAGGTTTTAGTGACACTTCTTCAGTGAAAGGGGCCATCGTCAATTTCTATGATAAGCTCTACATTGAACATCATTCGGGGAGGTCGTTCCTAGAAGGGATTTCCTCCAAGTCTATCTCGTCTGCTGTTGTATGTGATCTGGTGAAGGAGTTTTCAGAGGGAAGAAGTTTGTAATGCGATTAATACCTTGGTAAGGAGAAAGCCCCAAGCCTAACGACTTCTTCCAACATTGTTGGAGCATTGTCAAGGGGGAGATTATAGGTTTATTTTTCGAGTTCCACTTAAAAGGCGTTTTTGAGAAAAGCTTAAATGCCACCTTCATTAGTTTGCTCCGTAAAGTAGCTGGGGCGAATGATATTAATAAGTTCAAACCCATCAGCTTAGTAGGGAGTGAGTATAAGATTCTTGCTAAAGTTTTGGCATGAGAACTATTGTGGATAAAGTGGTTGGCCCAAGTCAGCATGCTTTCATTCATGGTCGTTAAATCCTGGATGCTTGTTTAATTGCTAACGAGTGCATTGATTACTATCTTAGAACTAACCAATCGAGAGTTCTTCGTAAGCCTGATATTGAAAAAGCTTATGACCATATTTCCTTGGATTTCCTTCTGGCAACTCTTAAGAAAATGGGCTTTCCTAGCAAGTGGAGGAGTTGGATTTTCTTTTCTATCTCTACCGTTCGTGTCTCGATTTTGATTAATGGTGAAGCGTCATGTTTCTTCTCAAGTTCGAGAGGGTTCCGTTGAGGTGAACCGTTATCCCCCCGCCCCCCAATTCATTCTGGTCATGGAGAACCTTAGTAGGTTAGTGAACAAAGCTTGTGAGGTGGTTTTGTTAGAAGGATTTCATGTTAGGCAATTCTCAGTCTGACAACTCGCTAGTTTCCCATCTTCTTTTTGCCAATGACGCCGTAATTTTTTAGAGACCTTGTGAGAGTGACATGGAGTACTTGAGATGTATTCTGTTTTATTTGAAGCCATGTCTTGGCTTAGAGTTAACTTGTCGAAAAGTTCGCTCATCCTAATTGGGAAGGTTACGAATATTCATTATTTGGCACACTTCTTTGGTTGTGGGGTTAGTGCTCTTTTGTCCACTTATTTCGGCCTTCCTTTAGGTGCTTCTTTTAGGTGCAAATCAGTTTGGGACCCTATTGTGGAAAGGTTTCAAAAGAGACTTCCAGGGTGGAAGTCTAATATGTTATCCAAAGTATGAAAGCTGAATCTCTTGCAGTTTGGAGTCTTCCAATTTATTACATGTCCTTATTTACAATTCCGGCTACCGTTGCTGGTCAATTGGGGAAAAAAAATCATGAGCTACTTCCTTTGGTCTAAGCATGCTAGTGTTAACGGTTTCCATTGGCTTAGTTGGGATGAGAATTTTCGTCCTAAGGAGGATGGTGGGCTAGGGATTAGGCCACTTCGAGCGATGACTGAATCGCTTAAGACCAAGTGGCTTTGGAGGTATGCTAAAGAGGAAGACGCTTTATGCAAAAAGTGATTGCATCCAAATATGGAATAGATAGTAGTTTTCGTTGGTGGAGCAAGAGGAGCCCTTATGCACACGGGATAATTTGTTGGAAATCTATCCATGCAAGTTTGGACCTTTTCAAGTCTTTGATTTATTTTGAAGTGAGAAATGGGTCTAGGGTGTTGTTTTGGCATGATAAGCGGTGCGAGCAACAATCTCTTAAAGTTTAATTTCCAAATCTTTTTAGGATGGCTACCTTGAGAAATGCTACGGTGCAAGAGGTTTTATCTTGGAATGGGGCTCAGAATCATTGGGACATTACCTTCACAAGAACCCTAAATGATTGGGAAGAGGAAAACATTTTCAGCTTGTTAAATTTAATTGCACATTTGAATGTGTATATTCAATTTGAGGGTTATGATAAGATTATGTGGTCTCTTGATCCTAATGGGACCTTCTCTGTTAATAGTCTTTGTAATAGGCTGCATGGGTCTAGTTGTTTCAGTCTCCCGGTGAAGGCAACTTGAAAGTCTGAAGCTCCTACAAAAGCTTGTTTCCTTGCTTGGACAACTTCTAAGGCCAAGGTTCCCACAAAGGTCATGCTGAAAAGAAGAAATTTCAATTTAGCTCGCAGGTGCACTAAGTGCCTTAAGGAGGAAGAATCGGTAACCATCTCTTTCTCCGTTGTCAATAGGTCTCTTCTCTCTAATTTTTGGCCCCTTCCTTGATGGGGATTAGTTGGATCAAACCTTCTAATATTAAAGCTATTTTGGTAAGCATGGAGAAGGAGACTGAAAAAGAGCTGGGTTCATGGGATTTGGAAGTTGGTTCCTTTGGCTATTCAATAGTGTACTTGGAAAGACAAGAATCGACCGATTTTCGAAGGCAAATCTTCTTCCCTTCAGGATTTCAAGCTCTATTGTTTGCGATTGTTGTATAGTTGGACTCAAGTGCTAGATGGTGCTTCTAAGATGTCTCTTTTAGACTTTGTGGATATAATCATGCATGAGAGCTTGAGGGCATGATAATTTTTGTACTTGCCCTTTCATACATAGGTGTCACCTCCTTCATGTTTCATTTATATATCTTTTTAATAAGTCATTCATATATCTCTTTGACTACTTATCAAAAAAAAAAAACATTAATAATTCGATACTGTCCAATCAAGTACACTATCTTAATGGGCCGACCCCAACATAAACATGGTCTGCAACTAGCGTCTTAGTTCAAGACTAGTTAGAATGGAACCTAATAAAAGGAAGTAAATAAGTAAAAGATATATCTTTTGGTTATAGCACCAAGAATTCAGATTATTACAAAGTAATTTATTTAAAACCTGATTGACATATTCGTTTCAATAAATATATAGTGGTAGGACTTGCGCATTATTAATATTTATTTTCTTCTAATTTGGTTTTTTCAAAAATTAGATAATCATTTCACCTAACCTTGTCTCATTTTTTAAAGGTTTTAATTTCCAGTAATAAGTTGTATAAGACGTTATTTCAAGATAAGGCAGTAGGGAAAGAAAGGGTACCTTTGTTTAATTTGTAATAGGATGCAATAGCTATGTAATATCTCCTTAAACTATTCGATTAATGAATAATCATTATTGTTAAGAGGGATAAATTAGAGAAAAAAAATATATATACAATGTTTGGGTCAACTGGGGGGTTCAAATTCGGGTCGGGTTTGACCCACTAATTTGCGGATTTTTCGGGTTCGGTTTATGTATAGGTCGAGTCAAGAAAATCGTATTGAAAACCCAAAATTTTCAAGTGGATTCGGGTCGGGTTTTTTATCAGGTCAATTTTTGTCGGGTCTAAAAATGACCTATATTTGTTCAAGTCTTCAAGATAAAGTAGTTTACACAATGCTAGCTAATTACACCTCTACGGCTACCCAAACCTTTATTTTATTTATTTATTCATTTTAAAATGCATTAATAAAACATTGGCAACTTCTCCAAAGGGACAGAAAAAAGTGTGTATAGCATCTCCAATGCTCTTCCACAAATGAAACACCACAGATCTATGTGCCCAAACAGGTGAAATCACACAAGTAGAAGCATTTCATCATGTCAATAAGACCATGATAAATAACTGTTTCCAGACATCATAAATGAAGAAAGCAATACAAGCCATCTTATACGGTTAAAAAAGAGACGCAGTAATACTCACATTCCCTTCCATTCTATTATGAACGATTAGATGAAGCATTTTCCATTAAAAAAAAAAAAGGAGTGAAATGAGACAAGATCCATACTTTCGATTGCTTCATCCGTTCGAAATCTTTCAGTTACTTTGTTTCCACTGTCAACATCACGAAGCTCCACCTAGAACACATGAAATCTTTAGTTTCCCAGTTCAAGAAATACACAAGCAGAAGGGACAACTTTGACAAAAAATCTAAAAACACACAGTACTACAAAGGAATATGATCGCAGCTCAATACTATCAAATTCTACTTCGTATGATGTCTTTCATGAAAGTTAGCTAAGATAGGAAAATTATTATGTACACCCAGGAGTTCGTGCTCCCATATCTATTATATATATTTTTTTTCTTGGGGGTATTTGTCATATGTTTTATATTTTAATATATAACTGCTTATGTCTCATATGGGAGTACATACACTCGAGTGTATGATATAGGCTTTGGCCAAGATGTAAGTGCAAGAATGAAAATTTTACTAATAACATATCTACGAATATGTACCTATTATAGAGAATGTACCTAGCATAAAAATACATTTTAGCACAGAATTTACTTAAGAGGGCCATAAAGATTGTTAAAGAAATCTACTTAAGAAGCCTTTTTGTATGGGAAAATAGCAGTACTAAAGCAATAGGAGAATGTTAGTGCAAAAGATGCATGATATTTGGGTTTTTTTTTAATTTACTGCAGATTAGTGACTATTGATGATATCCGTTGAATCTCATCCTGAAATGTGATATAGGAACCAGAAGATACTGGACGGAGCTATGAAAGTGGTGCATGTGTTCCTAATAATATGTACCAACAAAAAGGAGCTGCCTTGTTTAAGGGGCAAGCATAGTAAGTATCTTTGTATACATTGTGTGGTGTGGCCACTTGTCCGGAACAGCTTTTGAACATCAATGTCAACATATAGCACCAACAATGGCATGAGGTTTTTATTAGGCTACTGAACTTAGTTTGTAATTTATATATCGTTAGATCTTTTTCTGTTTGTCGTTTATTTTTTGAAATTAAGAAAGATCAAAAAGGTAGTATGTTGTTGCATGGTGTATCCAAATATGTAGCCTTGAGTCAAGCCCAGGCTAGGGGGCTTCAGATGTCTGAACCTTATCCCTTCACTTCCAAGTGGTTGTTTCCGTTGGAACCACATATCAAAAACCCATTAACTGGCAATTTCTCCGCAACCCAAGAAAAAGGGAAGAGGTTGAGGACAATTTGCTATATTTTGCTCCAATTTTATAGTATACTAAACTACTAATATTGAAATTCTATTAGCCATAAATAGCTGGTCAGTGTACTCTCATTAGTTGGTAATGAAATCTTGTATGTCATTTTTACCTCTGATTCTTCACCACCCCATTGGAGAATTTTCCATATAAAATAGCAACGTGACCATCTTTCTAGTTTGCCTATTAATGTGGCATAATAGAGTCACTAAGATCTAAAAACTCTTATTGCCAAATATGGCCAACAGTGGTCTTCAAAAACTGACCTGAATTGAAGCCCCTCCTCTTCCATGTTGAGTGTGTTGTGCTTTTAGAACCTAGGAAGGGGAAGGCAATAAGTAAGGTCTAGTTTGTTGTGCTTAAACATATAGGCAATGATCCTCCACAATGAATAATAAGAACATTATAGCCCGTCCGACAAAAGATTCAGTAAATCGTTGACAAACCTGGTATACACGACCTAGTCGAGTTGAAGCGCATTCCCCAGTCAAATAGATACCAGTGTCAAGTCAGTATATGACACAAACCGCTTGTGCTGAAGCTAAGATCAATTGGATAGGGTAACTGACCTTTCCTTTGAACAATATTTCCCGCGCGCACCTGTACCAATGCCCAAAAAATAAATTACAAGAGCAGAGCGCCCACCAAACTAAGACTAAGAGGGTAAATGGGTTGATGCATAGAAACACAGAGCAGAGAAAAGATGCATTACACAAAGAGATCGGAGCATAAAGTTTAGCTCACAACTCACTAATTTTGCAGGCAAATCCAAAACTAGTTATTCTGGAGGTTTAGTAGTTTACAAAGAGTCAAAGTCATGAGTACAGCGCTGTCTAGAAGAAGGCCGCTCCTGCAAGTATGAGAACTTCTGTTCTGTGTCGTCATGTCTCCAAAGAAACAAACACTATACAATATAAATTAACAAGTGACTTTCAAAATTGCATTAAAAAGTTAAAATTTATAAACTAAAAGAAAGGCTTGCAAGCAAAGCAATCAACAATCGACTATCGAGAAAGTACCACTCAAGATAATACAAGTTCAAGCTTGAATAATTTGTTACACACAGAGAAAAAAAGCAGTAAGCAAGCAACAAACAGGAATATTTTATGAAGATGATATTAAAAAGATACGTGACATATACAATAGAAAGACATAAGACCTCAGAACCGAGAACTTTGCTACCACGGCGCTGGTAGAAGGACCATGAGGGAGAGGCAAGAAGGCCATCAACAGGTGGAGGGTGAGAAGCCGGAATTTTGGGCCGAAGACAGGTGATTAGGTTCCGCTTCAAGAGTAATGAAGATGATAATGACGTCAATGACAATAAAGAAGCAAGAACGCTGCCGTTAAACTTAGTGTTGGTGGTGGAAATGGTGGTTGTAGACGCCGTGGTGGTGACAGAGAAGAGAAACGACCTTGCTACCCGTTTAATTATCATAGTGAGATCTCCTCTCATGAGTAATTAGATTCCTCACACTATCCGCTTTGCTCTCACCAACTGCTTCCAGGCTCGCAAGAATTGGATTTGGCCAGCGCTAAACGGGCTGAACTATCAGAAATCTGTGTGAGCTCCTTATGTATGGCAGATCCACAATCTGGACAAAGTGGGTCAACAAAATAATACATAAACAAATATAATAGTAGATAACTTTTTTGGGCCAGCTATAATAATGTCAGTAACTTCTTTAGCAGACATTATCTCAAGCATAAATAGATCTACCAACGAATTCGACAGTTGTATGGCCTCTTCTTATAAGACAGTAATAGTACAAAAACTAAATGTTACTTTCAAATGCATCTCCTATCTTAAATTTGTGCTTAACACTGCTACAACATGTCCCAAAATGTCTCTCCGTAGATATGTTGTTTTGCACATAAGATGTAAAAGTGGCTGGGGTGTATAACTCCACCCTCTGTTTCTTTATCAGTCAAGACCCCATCCTCTATATAAAGGCTAGCTTGAATTTGAGTTCTTGACGTTCTCAAATCCGCATTCTAGTTATGGAAAAGTTTCTCCTCTATATTGAATTTGCAAATTGAATGAAAATACAATTTTTGAATAGTTGCAAGAAATTGTCAGGAATATTAGTGGTGCCCTTTGATTGTGGTTCTTAATTATGAGATATCTGGAGACGTTCAAATCAATGGTTGGAAACTGAATTTATATGCCCAAAATAGGTCTTCTATCCAAGCAATTTATAAAATTGTGGTATAAGCTTGGTTTAAATCTGGGGGCACAATAAACAATAACAATCAAACTAGGACAGAAACATTGGCATTGAAACTGAGATAGGCACTATTGCGAAAATAATTGGGTTTTGATCAAAGCTTGTTCGTGAAAGGGGTTATTTGAGCACGCAGATTGACGAGGAGGAAGATTATTAAAATTTAAAAGTAAAAAACCAACGATGGATTGCATCCATGTCCAGTGAAGTTCTTGCAGAATCACTGTTCAGTACTGCCTACTTGATTTTCATGAGCTTACCTCAACAGAAAAGGGGTCTTTAGATTGCCAAAAGATGCATACATTGACTGTCTAATCGCCTTATTGATCAGAAATCGAAAAAGCCGTAAACTATTATTTATAATTCTAAAGATACTGGAAGGTATTTAGGGGTCACTTGACTCAAGCAAAAGAAATGCAAAGGACCAGGGGAACAAGACAAAAGGAATCAAACATCTCCAAATCTACGATCAAATTACGGAAATTTTTTTTCTTTGGGTGCATAACTGCGTATCGGTCGCTGCACTCATGTTGCTTATGTCATTGAAATCTGCATGAATTCTTATATGTAAGGAGATAAATCAAGACAACATATGACATAAACAAACATAGGAGAGGAGGAAGAAGAAGAAGAAGAAGAAGAAGAAGAACTAACCTACGCACTAGTAGCAATGGCGCACGCCAAATCAGAAGAAAACCGAAGAGAGGGAGGGGTGAACAGCAGTCACGGCACCGTGACTTCAGCAGGCGGCATGAGAGAGGAGTAGCGACACACTGGATGCCGCCAGCTGAGTTCGGAAGGTGGCAAGTGGAACTTCTCTCTCATTTTTTTAGCTCATAATCCTCACTCTCTCCATTCAACACTCTCTCCATTCAACCTACTCTTAGAGCAAATCCATTAATGAGTCAATTTTTTAACTCATTAATAAGGCCTATCACTATCACGTCAACCTTCTTTTCAATTTTTTAGTTCAGAATCCTCACTCTTTTCAATATAAAGCTCATCATTTTAGCTCACCAAATAAAATAATATTTATGGATCCCACACCTAATTATATTTAATTAATTTAGTTTTTTTTGTTGTGGTTTGTTATTTAGCTTATTATTTATGTGAAAAATAATTTACACATAATAATATAATAGCACAAATAGTCAATGACGCATAATTTTTAAAAGAAAAAAAAACATAGGAGGATGAATTTTAAAAAAATTACACATGCTTGAATATAAAAATTACAATAGTTCGATGAATAAAAAAAAATACATTGATTGACAAAAAAAAATTACAATAGTTCAACGATTTAAAAAAAATTACAATCTGACGATCATTTAATTATCCTCTCTGCGCCGACCCGAATTTCATTTCCATATTTCCTCAATCAAGTTCGCTTGAAGAACTGCATGTGTGTCAGAGTTGCGAACCTGGCATGATCGTTGAAAATACGTCTCATAGCATAGATGGTGGGTGTAGTTAACAATCGGCTTCGAGACAGTCTCATCGACAATGTCGTAGTCAAATGCAAGCTCGTAGTTATCCCGCTCGTCTTCGACAATCATGTTATGGAGTATTACACATACTCTTATAATAATACCAATTTTTCTTTGATCTATCAGACGAGTGGGACAACGTGCAATGGCAAATCGAGCTTGTAACACACCGAAGGCTCGTTCAACATCTTTCCTAACCGACTCTTGACGTTTTGCGAAGAGTTTTTTCTTCGGCCCTTAGGGAAGAGGGATAGGTTTAACAAATGTCGTCCATTTTAGATAAATTCCATCCGAAAGATAATATCCTATATTGTACTGATGCCCATTGACGACATACTCATATTTAGGAGCTCGATCCTCATACACTCTTGGAAAATCTGTGAGCTGTCAAGGACATTTATGTCATTGAAACTTCCAGGCAACCCGAAGAATGCATGTTATATCCAAAGGTCGTATGATGCAATGACTTTAAGAACAATAGTTGACACCTCATAAATTTGCATTTGAAACGATGTCTTCTAAGCCATTGGACAATTCTTTCACTGCTAGTGCATGCAATCTATGCTTACCAACATATCGGGAAAATCACGAACTTCAACAACTTGTAGTAAGCGATTAACATCAGCTTGATTGGATATTCTCAAGTACTCTTCCCCGAAAACCTCAATGATGCCTAAGGCGAACTTTTTCATGCATTCCATTACGGTGCTCGCCCCAATCTTCAAATACTCGTCAACGCAATTGGGTGCTACACCATAGGTAAGCATTCGCATGGTTGCGGTACACTTGGTTAATGGCGTTAACACACGCTTTCCGACCGCATCATACCTAACCTGGAAGTACTCTGAATGATGGTCAAGTGCTTCCACAATGTGGAGAAATAAGTACCTCCATATTCAAAATCTGCTACGAAAATGGTGATCGTTGTACAATGAATCTTCGGCGAAGTAATCTTTGTACAAGCAGTTGTGGGCAACTTCTCTATCCCTCTTAATAAAGCTCTTCTTTACCCGAGGCCTAGATGTCGAAGGCATCAACTCTCTTGCTGCTTCCGTAAGTTGCAAAAGGGTGGCCATTTCCTGTTGCATTTGTTGTTGATGTTGGAGAAAAGCGTCAATAACCATGATATCAGTATGTGATGAAGATGAGGAGGATAAGGAGGATGAATCTTCCTCAAAAGGCAGCTTCTCAACATTGAAATTATCCATTACAAATAGTCTGTGCAATATAATAATGTACAAGTGTTAACGTATAGAAAAGTAATCATTTGATTAAACAATAATAGACGTACTAATTTCATAAATTCCTATCATAACACGATTACATCAACTCATATTTAATACAACATATGGTAAAATAAAGTTACATAGTAAACTTACAACTTCATATGAGCAACATAGTTCTTGTAAGTTATGTAACGAAGAGGGAGGGGAGACATATTATGGAGATGATGCTGATTGTTGTGATATCCTTGTCATGATATCTACTCTTCTTTGCTCATAATATGTCGCTTGTGCAGGAGTCATCATTGAGGTGTCCATCATCACTATTCTATCCTCTTGGGCCCTCAACTTTTCTTCTCTCCTCATCATCTTCTGGGTTTTTTCTTCTTTTGCTACTGCGATAAAATCTTTGAACATTATATTCAAAGCACTACTGTTACTGCTCAAGTCCTACAACTGAGTTGTGACTAAATCAACGACGGTCTTATTTGCCTTTTGCTTTAGCATTCTCTTAGCTGCTTTCCTCCCCTTCGGTCTTTCACTCCCACCGGCACCTTCCTCTCCTGCCTCTTCAGTGTTGGGGTTGGACCTTTTGGCCAATCCTGGCCTGACTTCGGTGTGTCACATGTCGTCCTCCATTTCAATTGGTCATTTAGCATCTCGTACGAGTGCTCCACATCAAACTTCTTCCATGTACGTTCTTTATACAACTTGTGCGCTGCCTCTGCAATCACAACCTCGTTCCAGCCACTTTGATTAATACGCTTCACCTCTAAGATAATACCTGCCCATTTACTAACGAGTGGGGAGCATCGACCGCGTCGGCCGTTCAACGTCTTCCAACAACGTATCGAGGCTCCTCGTGGACGGTGGTCATTGAAATTGGAGGCCACCCTAGCCTAGAAGATAACTTTCTTCTGATCATTCCCGACAACGGCATCCATGCCTATGTTACTCTAAGCACGTATCAGCCGTTGATCCTCTTCAACCGTCCACTTCTTCGCACCAATACTTGCACCCTCCAGTCATTCCTCCACATCCCCTTCAGTACTCCGGTCAATATCGGTCTCAGAGTTCCCTAACTCGACCATTAACCCAGTTGGCGTGGATGAAGGTATACAGTTGCTCCCAGCAGAAAAGTAATTTGGGGTGGTATGTGGTGGAGGATAGTAGGGAGGGTAATATGGGTATTCACTGTTATACACATTGTGGGCGCTATTATAAGGTGGGGGTAATAAGGTGGAGGATTGTTATGGGGGTTTTGACCTGAGCTACCACTTGGATTCCTCAAGTGCGGTTGTGATGGGTAATATGGTTGGTACATCTGTTGGATGTAGG